>CCAG010000864.1:0-64046 GCA_001077435.1 Glossina morsitans morsitans | reverse complement strand
ATATATATATATATATATATATGTATATATATATATATATATATATATGTATATATATATATATATATCCATATATATATCTCTAATAATAATAAAAAAATAAATACAAGCCCCGTTTATACATAATGTACATACATAATACATAACAAATACATATAAATAAATAAGTATTGCTGCTATGCCGGTGTGTCGACATCTGCAAAAGATATTTTGATTTATAAATTTTATATATAAAGATGACCACAAAGTTACTATTGGCTTATTGGAAGTGTCGCATTCCACTGAAGTAATAGTGCAGGCGTATTCTTTTTTTAAGCTAAAATTAAATACAAGCTAATGAATAATTTATACATAATAAGATAGGATAAATAAACTTACCTTTGGCATGCAGCAAACCTTCGAGCACGATTTGATTGTTAGCCAATCTTTTGTATCTGGATCTTTTGTATTCTGAAATGGAAAACAAAAATAAGTAATTTGTAAGTTGATTTTATAAAACAGCTTAATTACCTTCATTTTGCTTATTTTTCTCCCTGATTCTCCCATATTGCATGGTGGGGGGCGCATTGTTTCGGAAACTAAAATAGAAGAAAGTTAATTAGTAAAGGTTAGATATTGAAATATAGAATAATATATTTACCTTAGAATGACGAAACGTTGATGTCTATGGGCTCTCTCCAAATTTTAGACGATAAGAGCATTTGCAGTATTTACTCAATTAATGCGGTGGCTATATCCGCTGGTGCACGATCTCTGAAGAAGGCAAGTCGTGCCATGACTGTTGTTTGCACGCGCTTGCCTATGCCAGTTTCACCATGTGTTTGTTCATTGCTGCGTAGAACACGTCGTACTCATGGTCAAGCGCCGCGTTGACCTCTAGTTTTGAGAATGCCTCCTCCAGGTATGTTGAGCTAAGGGTTAAGCTGTTGCTCTCGTCCTTCGCTACTTGTTCACCGTGCACTTCCTCGCAAAAATCGTCTTTCTCTTCGGTCAGGTGCCTTAAGCAATGTTGGCAATTCAACTGGTCACGGAAGTAGCGCGCGATCCCGTATCCTGTGACCAGCCGCATGTAGCCTTCTTCTTTGTTGCTCTTATCGTAGCTGCGGCGTTCTTTGGATTCACGTTGATGTGGCTTAACACTTTCCAAAAAGCCACCAGTGCACCCAATGCATTTTCGAGTTTCCTTATTTTACGGAATAACACTTTGTTGACATTTTGCTTGCTATGTAGTAAGGTCTCATTAAGCTATCTCGTAGAGACAACGCTGCGTCACCCACAGGGAAACTCGACGTTAGTGCCTGTGACGACTTTAGTTTCGCGCAGCCCTAGACGAATTTGGACTGAGTGTCTCCAAAACTTCCAATGGCACCGTCGCTTTGGGACGCATGTCAATGCAGTGAAAGTGTTATTCGCATCGCACAGTTCTGACAGAACTATTGAGTACGTACCTGAAAGAGAGAATATAAATAGAAATTTTTATTATATTGTAGCGTAGCAACATGTTTATAGTTATAGTATTGTGATCCAGTATTAAGGGGGTGTACAATATTAATAGGTTTTCCATTCACAGCACCTACGCAGTGCTGTATGTGTTCAAATATTTACGAAATCATCCGTGATACGCTCCCATTCTGACTTGTTTGAAAAAGGCATATAAAACGGAGCAAGAACATCTCATAAGATCTACGGTGTTTCATGGATAAACGAACGCTTTGTAGACGCTCCCATTTTAAAACAGCGATAAGTATCTGACACTCCTTCTGTGATCGATGTATCTGCAAACAACCCAAGGTAAATGTTTTTATGAATTGCACTTATAACATATGAGAAACTTACAGCAGTGTTAAGAACAATCTGCACTAAGTAGATTAAGATGGTCTTATGAACATTTCGTTAGCATCTTTTCCGTCAAATTTAGAAGAATGCTAAATATTTCAGGATTCTAGAGAATATTCCCTTTAAATTGCTCGGTTCAACATAATACATATGATCGAAGATTGTCACAAACAATCCATCCAACATCCACACCTTCGTTTTTGTATAAGGGTCTTACCCGGCGGTTACGCAAGCAAATGCTAACCGCATGATTTTGCTTTAGTAACGACCGTAACATGTATGTTAAAATGATTTTGCGATATGCGTTGTGCGTTGGCTTCATACTGCAATCGTTGTGTTCAGCACTTTATCCAGTTTTTCAATTGAAAGTTCGAAATGTACGTTTTTGAGTGGCAAAGGGTTAAGAGTTTGATATTTTGTACGCAACAGCATGAAAGCTTCTAGCGGCAAAATACATTTTCTAGGAGCGATGTCTATTGTAGGAGTTTGTGGGGCCTACCCATCTATTGCACAAGAATTATGACATGAGAGTTATAAAAGAAGCTAAAAAATTTAAAGTTATGAAAGGTATGTAAAGTATTGCTAAATAACATTAATAATGTCAGAGTAGAGTCATTTTAACCAAAAAATATCGCAACGTTCTTTTGTACCATTTAATGAAAGAGCAGAATAGAGAGTTTTAAGAGGTGGAGAAGGACTGTGTGGGTAAACGGTAAAATGTTTTAAAGCACTACTTGTTTTTTGTAGTAATTGTGCATGCTGATAGCTAGGTTTCACTTTCGAGTTTTCGCTTTGCGTATGTAGAATACCTAGGAGAACCGCTTTCTCGTATCTGTCAAATCATGTGAAACCCAAATAGCTCTTGTTTGGAGTTGGTATTTGCTGGTTAGTCTTGCTTATTTAGAGTTGCAGACACTTGTCATATGAAAGCTTCCAAAAATATATGAAGAATAATTATATAATAAAGCAAAAATTGTACATTATATTGCCGGCTGTGTGCCACTTGTGAATGATAATGCGTTGTTTGTAAAAGTTTCAGGTAGTGCACCAAGTGCACGCAAATTTCCTTTACTACCCTCCGATGTTTTAAAACGACAGTCTGTTGGCACTCAATCTTCTCTTTCTTTGTATTCGTGATCCGCCCAAACCTGCAAAAAAAATAATAAAACAAATATAAATGAAATCTTAGCATAATTTTTGCAAAATATTTTTTTTTTTTCTTATAACTCATAGAATTTTTGGTAATAGCACGTCTCAGAATACGTGAATCAGTATTTTGTGGTGCGGACTCGGAAAGCAATGTAACTCATTATTTGCAATTTTTGATGCATTTTTTTTTGTTTTGACAAAAATGCCTATTATTTCACTTCATTTCATTTTATTAAAATTTTTTGCAATTTTGACTTTATTTATGTTTGTGCGCATTTGGTACTTTTTAGAAGTATTTTTATCTTTGGGAAATTATAGTTATTATGTAAATCTTTTAGGTAGGCTGTTAATAACACCGATTAGAAGTATAGAGTTATTAAGAAATAAAACTGAATATGTTGCGTCGAAGCATACAGTTGGAGAGGTGGCGGAATTACGACGTACGTCGAACAGAATTCTAAAAACATAGTTTTATTAAAATTTAAAAGAAAGTTTTTTCTTGAGATGGATGAGTTGTCTGTATTGTACGAAAATATAATACTATATGGTGGTTTTAACCAGTTGTGTGCAAAACGCTTAAGTGGTGATATATCATCTGCTGGACTAATATTGAAAAATGTGATGTTTGCCTCTAAACGTGTGCAACATGCCTCTACAAAAAGGTCACTGATTACGTGTGTTTTATTAAGTTCCCTTCTCTCCGACGACGAAAAAACACAATATTTTGTTTTGCATTATGTATCAGCAACGTCATAGCTTTCTTTCATATTATTTATTTTCAAAAAATAAAAGAATAACAGACAAGCCTGACGTTTGTTTGTTTACTACAACTAACATTGAGATCTGAAATTATTAAAACGAATACACCGGCGCTAATTAGAACTAGTATTAAAAATAGCCATTCGGGCCTATTCCTTAATTATATCCTCTACAAGGTAATTTACATATGTCATATACAGTTGATGCTTTTTTGTTGTGATCTAAAAATAAAGCATTTTCGAAAATATTTTAAATAGAAAATATGGGACAAAATTATATATATATATATATATTTTTTTTTATTAATTATATTTAGTATATATTGTAGTAAAACAATAAAACTATACAGTACAATAATAATACTGACCAAACGCAATAAAGCAAAATATGCAAGAAATATAATGTTCACCAATAACCTAAAAACTAATATCGACCCACTTAAAAATAATTCAATATTTTGACACATTACACTCAAAGCTAAAACAGCATTTGTACGAAATGAAATCTTTTTTTATTATTCAGGATTAGGTCAATCATTATCTATACATTTAATGTAAGATTCAGTGCCTAATGAAAATATCGTATAAGGCAGATTCTTTTTTTCAATAAAAAGAATAGTCGTTCGTTATTCAACAAATGGATTATGCGTGAAAGCGCTTGTTTTAATTAATTAACTACCGTTGCTCACGTGTATAACTGAGAGAGTGTGTTCTGACTTCAAAAACCTCCCCTGTTTGCATAATGTAAATAATATGTATTTCATATGAGACAAGAAAATTTATTTCCTTCTTCATTTTGATAGCTGCAAATGATTTAAATTTGCTCACTTAGACGCAAAGTCTGACTGTACTAATTTTGTGTTTCTAATTACTCTGTGTGGTATTAAAGCAGTTAAACACTTCAGTCAGCAGGAACATGTGGTGAAGAAATATTTACTAAACATCCGGAAAATGTGTACAATCGGTCGCACCAGCTTATATATACATAAACTCATGATGAGAAGCGATAGTAATTTATAAGTGATCAAATCCGCCTTAGTTGCCGAGTAGGCAAAGAGTCTCGACTAGCAACTCCAATGGTCGTGGGCCCGAATCTGAAACGGGGTAGAACTGTTAATAAAGCCGATAGCCCTAGATGCTAGTGTTTTAAGACTTTCGTCTTAGAATTTATTCTCTGGCTAAATCAATAATAATAATAATAATAATAATAATAATAATAATAATAATAATAATAATAATAATAATAATAATAATAATATAGGTATAATAAAAAAGATTACAGTGAATCTTCGGTGGCAGCAAAAAACAAATGAAGTACCAACCTCCGTACAAACCAATCTTTCCACAACGCACTTAGCTTTGCAAGCTACATTATTGGATTTGTTTTTCCGCCAAACAACATTACGTCAGCACAGGAACCATTCTGTCTAAAATTTACGTATTGATAAACATTCTTGATTATTTGTTATTACTTACAATATTTTACTTACCTTTCACAAATATCACCTTTTTTGTTTTGCTTCTGTTTGGACGTAAAATAATTTACCTTAAATTTACTGAATTCCTTAAACATTTTTGACAATAATTTACCGAATTACTTCAATATTACTAGACATAGACGTATTCATTTAGTCGCTGTTTATTCACTACCAACTATGCAGAATTCTTCTTGCTAATTCTTCATTATTAAAAAAAAACAAATACTTTAATATCAGACAAACAGTAATGGCTGCAGTGCAGAAAGACAAAAGAAGAGAATAGAAAAAGTCAGATGGCACCAAGGTGCCTAATGTTTTTGTTGAAGTCAAAATTAATTATTGTTACCAATATAATGTTTTCAGAAGTTAGAACATGGTCGTGGTTGCCACATTGTGTGACAAGCCTCAGTTCGTTAAATCTAAGAGGGATAAGTCTGATAGTGTCAGATCACAAATACGCAGTGTCTTCCAGAGTATTTTTTATTTGTACTGTAGATATACGAAATTCTCTGGCAGTGAATATCAACTCAACTTTTAACTTGCACAGATTTGCAGATAAAGTTAAGACAATCTGTAACACTTGTAGCAACACAAGATCTTTATGATTTAAGGTAGAATGCCGTCTTTTTTTTATATTACGCTTATTCACTGCGTGCATCGTGTAATGATCTTCTTGATGCCATTGTAACTCGGACGGTTTTATTATTTCTGCTTAGTAATATTACTTCATGCTAATTGTTTATTTTATAAGAGATTAATCCGCCATTCTAGTGTTATACATTTGTTTCCACGTACTATAAAACTTACCCGTCCCTTATTGCTACAACAATGCCATACCTTGTTATTTTCCAGTAATTCTAATTTTTAACTTTAAGCATTTTTAATATTAATTATAAAAATTATTTTTAGCGTTTAAATATACAGAAACATTGCATTTGCTACAATACCACATGCCACATGGTCTTTTTACATAGTGGAATTGTACACCTCAATCGGTTTGAAAATATAGGCGAGTGACCAAAGTCGTTTTTTCGTACATTCATAGATCCCAAAGGATGAAACGGCCCTCTAGATTTTTTTGCCTGTAAACTATGCTCTAATGAGCCATTACTAGACCGACTACTTTTATTGCCATTCATACGAGATTCCACATTGCAAACAGCATCAGCAAAAACATTTTGGCTCTTATAAGACAGCGGCCTAAGTAGCTACTCACAAGTCCAATCCTCGCATGTGCGTATTATAGTCTTGCACTATATTTGGAAAAGAGTTATCGATCTTTTGCTACAGTCGGTTGTAATATGAACTGATATTGTTTACTGGCTGCAAGCCAATAGAAGTCTGAAAAGTCGACACAATCGTAGTGAGAAATTTTTTCCTTACAAGTTCCCCTACGAATCGACGTCTTCATTAGGCACTTCTTGCCCGGGAGTCTACAATTAGGCAATATTAGACAATAATATATTTTTAGATTGAGTTAGGGATTGGTGAGAAGAGATGGAAAAACATGGAGTCTGCAAGTGACGAGTAAAGAAAGGTTCGTGGACAGATATCCATTGGGAGCAGATTACCTAATAAGTAGTCAGGACGTTAGTGACGATACTTATATAGAAGGAAACGATTTGAACATTGATAGTGATAATGAATCAGACACATTGGAAATGTCTATAATGAAGCAATGTTCATATGTGCATTTATCTTAAAAAAACACGCTGTAAAAAAACTTTAACTTTCATGACCAAGCGAAATTTTATAGAAAGCGTGTGCGAAACTTCCGTACAACACAAAAATTATAACGCATAAACGCGATATCTACAAAATCCGTAAGGTGAACTTTTTAAATATACCGACACCGGTATGAAATATACGCAGCAGAATATTATGAAATTAAACATAAATTAGATATTAGGAAACTAACTTTCGATAAAAATATGGAGAGACTGAACGATTGGTTTACTATGGACGATGACGGTAGCAAGCATAAAAGCCGATTACTAAAAATTCGAAATTCTTGGCCCGACAGCTTTAAATTTAGACAGATTTAGGAAAAATTAAAAACAGTTCAGATTGCATAAGCGAGGATTTAGAAGTAGTTTTTGACATTTTACTCATTTATTTAATTGTTTAACTCTGAAATATAAAGAATATAACAATTGTACAATAGAAATAGGTGTCGTGTAAAATAACTCATGTGCAATATAGAAAATTGAATAAAATATGTCAAATATATATGCAGGCAAAAAAAAAATATCGAATAAAAAATTTTTCCATTATTTCTCATATGAAATTTTTATTAAAATTAGTCGAAGTATTTGACGAACATAAAAAACAGAATTCTTCAAAATGAACGATGAAAAGGAAATTAATTATATTAACTACATACTAATCTACTGTCTGCAAGCAGTTAAATTGCCGCTAATTAATAGCTTTACCAATGTTATTCATAACAGAAACAAAAAATGTGGAATAATCTCTCAGTTTATGTTATTTAATATTAACTATTTCCTAACAGTACCATCTACAAGGGAATCACTTGAAGAGTAGAATGCGGCAAGTGTGCTAATTCTAAATTAGTTATAATGGACATCACGACGTGGTAGATTAATTTTTGTGAACAATAGCTTTTAGCGATCTAAAAGATGAAAGATAAATGTTGTCTTACCTACTTTTCTATAATCATTAATAAAAGCATGGGGTTATAAAGATTTTAAAGATGGTAGGTAACGATTCGGTCTCCGCCGAATTTGACTTTACCTGTGTAATCCTTCTTACATTTTCATTTTGCTTTACTTCTAAGTTTACATACAAAACAATATGATTTGCCAGTTCTTACATAGGCTCGTAAAAAGTTGAACAAATTTTCGGCTTCATTGGGTTCATTTACATTGCTTTCCATACGTTCAAACTTTATTTCCAGGCCTACAATCAAAGCGAAGCTTCATTGTGTCAGCACTTTCAAGCTGAAAGCCCAATGAGAGTTCGCGTGTATTCCCATATCTGAGGGAGACATATATTTTATAGACGTTTCAAATTTTCAAATTATTTCTATCATGTATGTAAATATTTGTATATATATAAATTTATTCTCTATGTTATAAAAAATATATGAACTAAACGCCTCGCCCAAACCTAAGCAAGGGAAGGCTTATTGTAACAACCATATGGTGTTATTGCTCACTATAATGTAGAATGTCTAACAAAGCGGTATTGCCGGTATTAACAGGTATTAATTGTAGTCGCTGCTTACCATAATCTATGCATATGGTGCATAAGTAACTTTAACCTTGATAACAAAAACACGTAATCGGCATATTAAATATAACATCTGAATCCAGCGAACTCCACTGACCAGTAAATATAAATATTGAGCACGAACGGTTTTGTCATATACATTATTGAGCGCGAACGGTGAAAAGGTTCAACACCTCTGTTTTCCGTAAACCGTGGTGTTACCATATGTTTTGAAAGAATACGGGATTATGTCCATGAACTGAGGATATTAAAACCAAAATAGAATTTCCAAGGTGAGGAATGGACACATACTTTTACTTTTCTTTTCGCACGTCATAGAGGTAATGATAAATTTTCCAGTGGCAGGCGTAACAAAAAACAAAAGAAAATGTCGACATAGTCTGCAATCCGAATGACTCCAGTATTGTAATCTTAATAGCACGCAATGAAAGCTGAAAACTTTCAACAAATTTTCTACAGATAAAGCAAGCTCGTAGTGAAAAGCCAGATATATATTCTGGCGCTTCTTATATATCTTAAACGCATGCCGCATTGCAAACAGTGTCCTCCCATTTAGCTGATTTTTTTTGTTTCTTCTAAATTAACTAAGGAGAAAATTGCATAAAAATTACATTTAATTTGAATTGTTGTGAGTTAATCTTAAAAGTGCAAATAAAACAAGGCTAATTCAAATGTGGCAAGCGAGGGGAATTTTTTGCTCAAAGCTTACATGTTGTACATATCAATTATTGATAACCTTAGCATGAGTTTGTATATGTTTTTTGAATCCGGACATATACTTAAATGCCTTCTCGCATTCATTGCACTTGTAAGGACGTAGCCCGGAATGAACACGCATATGTACCCGTAGATTGTCCTTTCTTTTAAATAATTTACCACACTCCGGACAAGTGTGCAAATTTCCGTTACTGTGTTCTATTAGATGACATTTTAAGGTGTCTACTCTTCTGAAGACCTTTTTGCAGAAACCACATTTAAACGGCATATCATGGGTATGAAGGCGGCTATGTTTCACTAATCTGTGTTCGCTAAAATACGATTTACCGCAAGACGAGCAAATAAAAGGCGGTTTTTTCGTTTCACCTTCAAAATGTGCTCTTTTCGCATGTCTATGCAAATCATTTTTGTTACTATAGCGCTTTGGACATTTGGCGCAACAGAACATTCGTTTGAAGCATGTTGTTATTCCTTCTAAATTATGCGTTGTTTTTAAATGATATATCATCTCAGTCTTACGAGTAGTCTGAAAATTGCACAACTCACAAGAGATCATCTTTCCTTTCATTGCATGACAAGAAAACTTGTGAGCTGTTAAGCTTTTTATATTGTAGAAGACCATATTACAATTATCACAGATTTGCGGCAAGTCGGAATCCTTCCTCTCTTCACCACTTGCCGTCGCTAAACTTTTGCTGGTACCACTGCATGTACCTTTCAAGCGACAATTACTTAAGCGATTTGTTAGTAATAAGTAGCTTAAACTGCATTTTTAAATTTACCTGATGATATACTCCTCTACTTTAATATCGTTATGATGTCTTAGATCGCGGTTTAAGGAAATGTCACTGGATTCGGTTCTGTCTTCTATTACAAGAGCTTCTTCCAATTCTGTCTCAATTAACATTTTTACCGTATTTGATGTTTCGTTCGATTCGCTTTCTCCCTTAACAGACATTTCCATTAATTCTATTAAATTATGCGGTGATTCGAGTTTTTCAGGTTCAACTTTAATTTGCATTTCATCTAATTGGCACATATCGTGATATGTATTTTGCGTCAAATTATCGTGGTTAACATTGCTCAAGTGTTCTAAAAGCTCTTTGTGCCGCTCGCGAGCTTCAGTGATAAATGTATAGATATTCTTTAGTAAATTAGTACACTTTCTACAAATCATCTGAGGCAGTAATTCTTCTGGAGCAGCAACATTCTAAATATAAAATAAGATACCAAATGCAAATTATATGGCAAATGTTCTATAAATTGAAACATACGTTCATTTGTAGCAAATCTTTCAACAGTTCACCGTAAGTTTTTGGTTGAGCATCCATTCCGTTAATCACTTTTTTTAAAGACTGATAGCTAGGTGCGATTGCTAAGCATGAACGACATCTTTCTGATTCTTCCACATTTTTTAATTCTTTTTGCCTAGCTCTAAATTCTCTCACACGCTCGGCTCCAGTTTTAGGCGGCTTTCTCGGTGGATTCCTCGCACGCCTCCGTTCACGGCATTCTCTTGAGCGTTCAGTTGACGTTTTCGGCATTGTTGATATTCAATCAATTTTATTCACCTTTGGTTTTTCTTTTATCTAACTATTTTTTTTGTTAATAAAGTATAAAATTCAATTTTTTTTGTTTGAGGCGAAAGATAGATGTAGACAGGACCCAACGTAGCTTACAGACACTCGGTCAGCGGATTTTTGCAATAACTCCATGTGATGATGGATGGAAAAGTTGTAAACTTCAGCTAACTTTAACACATAACAAACGTAAACAAAGCGATAGAGAAAAACAGTTTGTTTATATATAAAAAGAAAAAACGGTATTGCCACTATTAAAAACCAGAAGACATATGTTAAATTCAGAATAAACACTGAAAAAAAAGCCAGATAGCAAGAATTAGTAAAAAGTAGATCCATATTCGAATTTTTAATTAAGATAGTCAGCTCGTTAAGCACCATTTCACCCTGTGCTAATAGCATGAACTTTAAATTTGGGAAAAATGAGAAAAACTTAAATCGACTTCAGATAATACCGAATTTCTTGCACTTGAATATTAAGTGCTAAACTGTTCCTCTCCCATTGCAAGTGTCGCAAAAGCCATTTGATACTGATCCAATCATATGAAGACATACTTTGTTAGGCGCTCAATTAGCAAGAGGTTCAGAATCTTATTTTCGTAGCGGTTGAATAATCTTTTCGAGATCCACGTCTTGAGAGTTGTCTTCAAAAAAATTTGGCTTGTATACAACTCGTTAATACTCGGTAATTTTGAATTTTTGGTCCCATTTTAGACAGTTTTCAATGCCCTGTAGGGTCTTCTTAGAAATATAACAACATTGAAAAGAATTACCGTTGATGATGGCTTGCTTAGCTAGACAGTCTACTCTTTCGTTGAGTGGAAGACTGAAATGACTAGACAGCCAAATGAGAGATTTATCTCAACAAATTAGATCACGGTTTTTTTTCTAGGAATTGTATAAAGTGGTGTTTGGGTAGCAAGCTCAAAAGTCTTCCAGATCGCTACTAGTTCAACAAAAGTGTAAGAAACCTTATGACTTGACAGTTTTGAATTTTATTCAGACGTTGGAGTCGTATACCACAATGGCCCCACTTGGGTTGTGAATAAAAGAGTCAACGTTTTCAGAGAAGATTGTCTGGGCTTTTGTTGAAGAGTTATAATGTGTGTGTTATTAATTTTAAATTTCAACATAAGAAATTCTTAATAATACATTCTTCATCTAAGTTTTAATTACAATTTTTAGCCAGAAGTTTGTTTAGTTGAATTTAAGTGTTAATTTCCAGTTTTAATGATACGTTTTTACTTAGTCTTAAATTTTAATTTCCAATTACGTGTTTTCATTTGGGGTTGAGTTCTAATGTCAACTTTTCACAAACTTTTCTTTCATTCTAGCTTTCTGGTGTTTAAAATTTAAAAAAAAATATACGTTAAATCATTTTATTCGCAGTACATTCATTCAACTAACTTATAAAACTTTATTTACAAGTTTAGTTAATACATTAAAACTTACTTTAGTTTTTGATAATTATCTTGTGAATTTTACATTAAGCAAAACTCTGAACACTCTGACTACTCTCGCTGATCTTCTTTTTTTTTTGCCATCTTGAAGCTAATTTTATTGCCGAAACCTACCTTAATGCTTTACAGACGGACTTCGAGCTTCTTTTAATAATTCTCTAGAATTACTTTTCAAGAATTATGGAAAGAAAATTTAATTAACGAAATTCCGTTATTATAAATAATGCTGCCCTTTTTGTGAAGAGCAGGGACAAAGCAGACCGACGGAAACCCTCCTACACGCGGACATTACAGTCTTTATGGTTTCGGTATTTCTTCATTTTTGCTCCCCGCTTTCTGTATAAAAACCAATTTCACTTTGTTGCAGTCACGGGGTACAAATCCTGTAAGAAGGCTACCTTTGTAAATTCTAGCGAGTTATAGGGCCAGAGCTTCTGTGCACTGTTGCTGTAGACGCGACCCTATCCCGTCTGGTCTCGGCGATTTTTATGGACCGAAAGTTTACACGGCCCATTGCACCCGTTTCCCCACAACGCAACTGCGCTCCCTAAAACTCGACATTTCTGCTTCTCTGGGAAACCTTTGATTAGGTCTCGCTTTCTCCGTGCATCTAGGAAAGCAGATCTCTAACAAGAGGCGACCGATTTCCTCAGGACTACCTATGTAATCTCCCCTTGGCTTGGTCACGCTGCCTCTGGAAAACTATTTATTTCATTGCAGTACTGCCTTCAAGTGGCCTGCCTTGACCGCTTTAGCTTAGTTTTACATGTGATAAGGGCTTCCTTGTATTTATCCAAGTTACTGAACTAAGGTAAGGGCAGGCGATGGTAAGATCTAACACCTTCTTCATAATTACGTTCCGAAATGTGACTTCCTTAACTGTATTTAGAATAATCACATTATTTTCTAGGGAGTATTCAAGAACTCACTCGCCTCTTGGATAGCGCTCGCATTTATCTAGGGCTCTTGGATGAGGGTTACGTCTATGGTCTTTATAACTTTTTAGAGCCAACCTTCAATGCCACTTAAAGAGGATCAGAGGCTGTAGAAACTGTTGTACGTGCCATAGTTGAGCTAACTATTTCGGGAGATGTGGGTGAGTTTTAATTTTTTGTTCTACGGACATTCCACAGGCGATTACACCTAAAAGAAATACACGTACTTTATCCTTATACGAGTTGACAGACTGACGAAGCCCGTCTCACAGAACGAAGCTTTAATACATTGTAAATTTTTTCTTCCTCCGACGCAAACATACATACATATATATAAACTTAAACAATGACTTTCATTTATATTATATGCACAAGTAAAAAAAATCTTCTTAAAGTATCAAAACAAACTCTAGGATCCTTTGCGCCTATAGGGTACGTCAGTAAAAATATCTACGAAAACGGTACAAGCACAAAATAAAGTACGATTAGTATAGGTAATCGATGTATACTAGTCATATTCAACATTCCAATAAACCTTGCCAGAGTTATGGCACCAAGCTCCTGTTTTTTGGCTCGTCATTATTTGAATTACATAATTATAAAGTGGCATTGAAAGCCGTTCCATAACACTTACCTTGACAGTATCGACTAAGACATGAACCCATTGGCCGGCATCGTCGATATTTGCAATTCCTCGTGAACAACTTCGCGCACAACTTCTCGCACACTTTGCGTTTTAAAAGCCTCACCTGCGACATTTTGCGGTGTCTTTCGTAAAGCTGAATTTTTATGATTAACGTTGTCTTTTTACACCTTTCTCGATATCGCATACACTAACACACAGTAAGAGAATTTAAAAAGTTTCTTCAGAAATTCCCCTTTTTCATGTTTATAAACATTACATTTCTCTAAAACATATACTATATGAAAAAGATTCTTTTATTTCGCATGCATATTTAGCACTCTGTGCATTTCATATAAAATGAAAATTTTTTTTTAATGTTTTGTCATTTTATTTATTCAATATTTTAATCTTTACATATGTACACCTAACTTTATACTTTATCATCTCCACTCACTTCGTACATTTTTTTATTATATTATGTGTGAATGTGGATATTCTTATAAAATTTTGTGTTTGTCATCTCCAGTCAGTCCAACATTTTTGTACCGTGCGTAACTGACAATTAGAGTAACGAAAATTTATTTCCAAAATTCCACCCAGTTTTTAATAGTTTCAATCAATTTCTTCCTTTAACATTACAAATAAAGTTTATCACAAACACTAACAAATTGTACATAACTTTATTGCACACTTTCTTAGAACTTAATAATCTGTCTTCCCCTTTTCAAATTAATTTATACTTTATAACTGTAAATAACAATAATTTTCAAAAGTACTTTTTTTTGTTTTTTTTTTTAAGTTCTTGAGTAAATAGATCGTCACTCCACGGGTGAAATTAGAAAACTCACTGATTACTGGGCTGTATTTGTAACAACTCTTATATGAAACAACAACTTGTTATACGTGGTTTGCGAACTTCCTACTAAGAACCGAAGAGGCGGCTTTAATATGGTGGAGGTTCACTTGGAGGCACCTAAAGTGCCTATTTTTTCTTGCTTGTAGTGGTCATAACTAACGATGCGTCCCTCTGGTGCAGAGTGCAGGTCCCTGATTTTTCAAGTCCATTAGGGTGCCGGGCTTTCTTTGCGGATTCGACTCTTTTCCTGAAGGCCTACCGTCGGTTTTTTGTGTGTGTATGGGCAAAATCGTGAGGCTTGCCAAGGAACCACTAGAAATAATAGACATACCTTTAAGAAGCTTTGAGGCAATCTCTATTGACGCTGTAAGACCATTTAGACCTTCAGATCAGTGATGGGATTTATTAACTATACAGTATGATCTTACAAAATATAAATCGCGTAACCTTTAGAGACTAAGGAGGCGAAACCTGTAGCAAAAGTACTACTAGAGGAACTTTACAACATACTGAAATCATTTAATAGAGGTGAATTCGACAAAACTGTCCAAAGAAATCTGAAATCTCCCGCGCAATAATGGAAAGTATAGAACGCAGCTACAGGGTACTAAATGAATAATTTCTCTCTTTTGTAGAAACTAATCAACAGCAACAGCAATCAACAGCATACACTATAACACTTCTCCGCATACCGATACATGCTACACGCGCTTTAAATTTCAAATCTCAAACTATCACGTACGCCTAGCTATATTCCGCATAAGAATAAGAAATCAGATAATCTTGATAATTACTTCTTTGAATTGAAAACTAAATTAAGATTCGCGTTGCAAAGAGCTGGCGACTTATTGGCATAATCCAAATTAAAAAGACCATTACAATCTACTTTTACCTAAAATAGCATAAATTTAGAAACAAAACATTTAGTCTTACTAACGTAATCATACAAAAAAAAAAAGATGAATCCAAAAAATACATCTATCTGGTCCACTATATATGTGGTCCATTAATAGTCAATTTACTACTATATGCTAATGTTCACTATGAAATGTGTATGTCAACTGGGTAATAGGCCTATCGCTTTACAGTTACTTAATAAATAAATAAATAAAATAAAATGAAATATTCAAAATTAGACGTTCCTACCACAGAAAAATTCAGTTTTCGTAGGAATAGTTACATAAGAGGGGGTTCAAAAAATTGCCTCAGCCGAACCAAATTTTTACTTACTTTTTATTAGCTTTACTTATATATACGCTTTCATTTAATAAACAAAATTAAAAATTGTTGCTACACCTATGAACAATGTCTTTACTTTACTTTTCCCAAAAACTCGCTGGGATATTCGCAATTAACTTTGTAGTTCCTAAGCCTTTGACTAGACGGGAATATAGCAAATTTTTGATACTTTTCATTTGAACTCTACAATCCAAACTCTGTACGTCTAAATGGGGTGCCACAGTGCGGCGTTAGTTTCGTTTTTGGGTTAAAATTCCCAATTAGTAAACACATTGGGCAGCCGGGCTACCATATTATTTTGCATGAAAATATAAACAAAAACACATGGTTTTAGAACCAAAAATAAAGAAATCAACGTAAACTTAAACAACAAATTTGTAAAAAGTAACAATAAGAAACCTAATATAAAAGTAAACAAGTTTGTTTATTGATTAGTGATAAAGAAGATTAATTAGATAAATGTAGACATATAGAGTAGGTATGTTTTTATGTATTCATTGATCCATAATTTGAAAATTGCCATCACTCTCTAATAAAACAATTTTATGAATATATTTCAACTTTAAAATAAATAGTCTTCATCGTTTGTTTTCCATTTGTTACAAAATAAATCACGATGTAAACCAAAAAAAAAAAAAATAGGTTAATATAAGACAAACATAAACTGTGTACATAATTTCTAAATTTAAAATAAATAGACTTTATTTTTTCTTGTGCGCTGTTTTCGGTGTTTTAAAATGGTATGTTGCAAAACTTCCTTGACATTTCGCCTTCCTTACATCGATTCTTTCTATTAACTTTTCTTATTACACAGATTATATCTAAATATTTCAAAACAGCGGAACGAATTTTGTTTTTCTAAAGAACACTTTTTTTCTATTTCAGAAAGGCTTTTTGGCGAACAGGTTTCAAGTAGCTGTTCGCATCGCTTGTTACATTTCATCGTTTCAAAAAGTCGTTGCGCTGTGTAATGCGACAGGGTTTGTGCTTCATTTGTGCTTTTTCCAAGATTCCTTTCGCCGCATAAGACACAAACTTAAAGAAGTGGGCATGTTTCTATATATTTAAAGAAAGGAATTGCGTTTATCTTTAGTTCCCAGCTGAAATCAGGGGCGTAATAATGTAAGCAGGCGACACGGCAGTAAACAACAATCACCAATGAAATGTAATCATGTAAGCAAATGCGACAGGCGATATCTATTTTTCCCAGAAAGTTGAACCAGGGTAATTTGCAAAATTTTTTCGGAAAATTGAGATCTTTGTTAGGAAGTAACAATTGTCAATAGGTGTACGAAATAAAGTATATCATGGCAAGATTATTGTCCATGAAGATTCTTTGTTCACAATTCGACAGCACCAGTTTGAACTGTGAAAAGGACGAAGGTATGAGGTTACGGATTGGAGAGAAGAAATGACACAAATTTTTCCAGAAGTTTCGGGTTTCCAAAGCAGATTTTCATTACATCCGGGGAAAAATTGGTGCGAGTGGCGGTATCAAGACTACACAACTAGCTACCGCGGCTATGTATGTTAGCTACGAGTTTGTAACAACTCTTTCTATCTGTCTGAATATCGAACCACTGACTTTACTATTATTAGGGCTACTCTTAAGTGCCACTTGGAGAGGATCGGTGATTGTAGAGAAGACCATACATTTTGTTGCTGAGATAGTTAGAAGATATGGGGGGTTTCAAATTTTTGCGCCACGGACAGTGCACAGACGGCTACACCTAAAAGAACAACACGTACTCTTATGAGAATTAACCAACAGGCGAAGCCTACCTTACAGAACGGGCATATCGTATGCCCTGGGCATTCTTTATTCTACCATAGCTATGGTCTCCTTCGGCCCATGATATACAATGGGAGAACACGAAATTGGGACCAATGACTCCCCTAATACACATTCCTCTCATATAAAAGAAAACTTTAAAACATTTTTTATATATTGTTCTTTTCTTCTTTAATTCATAGTAATTTCAATAATAAAAACAATATTAGTAACTCTACTTTAATTAAAGGGGACGGATTAAAGAATTAGTGTGTACATACATATCATTAAACAGATTATGTTAAATACAAAAATGAGACAAATTAAATATGTACAGTATAGACATAAATTAAGTACTATAAATAATCTGTTATGCGTGTTGTGTGCTGCCGGGGATGATTATGTAGACATTAGAATTGATGACGTAACGATAATTGGTACTCTAAATCGACGTTGTGTATATTTTTATTATTATTCTCACTAATTGTGTTGTAACTGTGTTGTGGTTTAATTGTTAAGATAGATGGTCTACATCTTGTCTATAAGCGTTGATTTTTTTTAAACCGCTTTATTTTAGGTTACCATTTTCTTGAAATTTTCGACTATATTTTTTCAACTTGTTAGGTTCCAGAGGCTACTAATGGTTGGCCTGTAGCGAACATGCTGTAGGTGTTGTTTCATTTTGTATTTGTAGTTCGTGCAAACCTGAAAACAATAGTATAAATAAAAGATATATAAATAAAAGAAATTAAGCACAAATAAAATTATTATAAACTTACCCTTCGGCATTCCACTGCATTTCTGCGGACCAAAAGCGACGAATTTAGCTTGGCTGCAAGCTCAATTCGCAATCAATTAACTTTAATGATAATAAAGTTATATTTCATTCATTTGTTCTATCGAAACTTTGCTGAAATCATTCACATTATTACATCACTTGTAGCGTGAAGAATTAGTAAAACGAACATAATATTTCTCCTTCCACACTTAAATTCTTCAATGACTTCTTCCTTTGCAATAGCTTAACACATCAAATTTTATGTTGTTTTTTCAAAGATTTCATATGAGGAAATTCCATTTTATTTGCCTGCACGGAGTATTCGTTAAAGCCGTGAACTCTTTTCATTTAATACTCTTAACTGGTAAAAAATGCAACTATATTAAGGTCTCAATTTGGAAGCACCTATATTTATTCGAGAATCATCTGTATGTCAAAAAAATACAAGGCGATAATTACGACGACATTTCCCTGCTTACATGATTTCTCCTGTGTTCCGTTATTTTTTGTAGTACAATATGCTGTTAACTCCTTTGAGCTTGGCTAAAAAGAAGAAGATTCTCATTTTTGACAACATTAAAAAAAAGTCGTGTTCATTCACAAGCCAAGTCGATATATAAAGAAATTATTGAAATGGACTCGTGGCCAGGTATTACGCCCTGTGATTCCTGTATTACAAAGACAATAGACACAAGTTGTCGCACATGTACGAAAACCGTAACAAATTATCAGTGCTTGCAGCATGTGATTGATGACAACGATATTCGAAGAAAGACTTACGGTGAATTGTTAAAAGATTTGTTGCAAATGGATGTAAGCCGCCAAACCTAAAGATATTCATTCATACCGTCGGCAAAAAGTTATCCTTTTTTTTAGCATGTTTCTATTGTTGACGACTGCTTGCCACAAAGTGTTTGCAAAGCTTGCGCAGTTTTGCTAAGAAATATCTACGCATTTATATCGAAAGCCAGGGAAAGTCAGGCGGAACTTATGCGGTCCCTGAATAACACTACAGGTGTAAATAATTCCCAAGAAACAAGCTTTAAGGTATCTTTGTTAGAAGGAGTACAAATTAAAAAGAATCTGAAAAAATCGATTCGCCTTTGTCGGCGTCATTGGAAGTACCAACTACAACGAAGTTTGAAATGTTCAAAAGTGCACCAGCAACAAGTACAGAATTAGAAATAATAGGGAATCCTCTCTCATTTAAGCATGAATTAAATTTCAATAATGACATGGAAGCAGAGGAATATATGCTAAGGTAAGTGCATAAGTATAATTTTATCCAAACATTGTAAACAAATCAGTTTCAGTGATTTCAATAAACCAAATAGTGCCTGTAATGGAGTTAGTCACATAGAAACTGAAAATAATGGGGATTTGAAGTTGCTGCAGAACTCGTTGTCTGTGCGTCGTGACATGTGGGATGAAGTGGACAAAAGTGAGAAATTGTATAGATGCCAGTCTTGTGACAAAGCCTTTAGAACTTTCCACAGTTTACAGTGCCATCTCGCAACACATAATCATGAAAAACAGTACAGTTGTTCAGATTGCGGCAAATCGTTTAAACACAAAAGTAGGTTAATGGATCATGTGCTTCTTCATTCCCTTGAAAGACCCTTTAAATGTCACAGCTGCGATAAAGCATTCAAAAGATCATCAAGCTTGCAATCTCATCTGAAAATTCATTGTGATGAAAAACCACGCACTTGTTCTGAATGTGGCAAATCATATAATCATGAAGATAAATTTTTGGCGCACATGCGAATTCATTCCTCTGGCAAGCTGTTTAAATGTCATTTCTGTCAAGAAATCTTCGGTACCTTAAACAATTTAAAATATCATCAAGTCAGTCATAACAACGAGAGGCCTCACATTTGTTCAGAATGTCAGAAATCGTTTAAACACAAGGATCAATTGCAAGCACACATGCGTGATCACTTCTTTGATAAGCCTAAAGGAAGGTCATATAATTGTTTGGAGTGTAATAGATCATTCAAACATAAGGATAATTTAGATGTACATAAGCGTGTCCATTCTGGTCTGCGCCCTTATGAATGCACCGAATGTGAGAAAACATTCAAATACGCGTCCGGGCTCAAATATCATCTATCACATCACACCGTTCAAAAGCCGTAAATTTGCAATAAGGTTTCACTCGTAGGATTGATTTAAATGCACTTAGTAAGAAAAATAAGCATGAAAACTAATGAAAATACCCTCCGATTTCTGATAAAAGGCGTTAATGAGTGAAAATTTTTATTTATTGTATCAAATCTTAATAAACGGGCGCTTCGTTTCCAGTTTCTATTACACTAAAAATATTATATTTTGTGTAGATTTGCTTCAGATAAGGCGTACCTGAAATCGTCGCAATAAATAGTAACTTTTTTTTTATTTTGTGGCATTTATCCCAGTACTCAGGGAGGATGGCAGATGGTCCGAATGAAAGTTAAACTGATGGCGGAATAGTTCTTATAATACGTTGATTAATAATTACAAAGACTGTATGATGAAACATGCTTTATAGAATTGGACTTTATTTATTAACATAGAATTTTTCAAAATTGGCACGATTCACACAAAGTTTCTCTAACGTCTCCAAAATATCTTCCAGTTTTCGCAATGAGTATATTAGCTGATTTAAATATTTATTTATTCTTCTCTAAGTTGTCATTTTGATATTCGGAAATAGATAGTAGTCGCAGCGCTCCGGGTTTGAAGAATTGAAGGGGGAGGAGGCAGCGATTCGAAATTTGGATCATATAATTTTACCGCAGTAACCACCAATTGCGAATAAACGGGGCAAAACTTTCGCAAAATATTTCTCAGACTCGAAATCTAAGACAAAGGAGTAAATATATTGCCTTTTTATATTTTTAGAATAGTAGGTTCACTTTTCCATTATAAACGCTTCTCAAGATTTTTATTTATGCTTTCTGTTGTGACCATCGTCCTTGAAGTTCCATTGCGTTAATCGATTCGTATGAGCCCATCTAAAATCACGTATTCGGCAGAAAAAAAAGTAAGTATAACTTATCGAGCCAAGGGAGAGTTTAAGGGTTATTTTTCTTTTTGATATGGAGTATTCATGAACTAAGCCAATGCAAAATGGCGTATATGTCCAGATCGGAGTTATTTTTCTCAACAAAAAGCAACATCTAATTAATTATATTCTTTAATTGTTTTAAATTAATACCATTGTAAATAGTAAACAAATCATCTAAACGGTGTGAAATTTTCACAGGCGTTGTTTAGACTTTTTAATATTGATATGGATTTAGAGATGACATTTTTTTGTCAGACTTGCAAATTATTGGCCGATGTGTAATTATTTTTGACGCATAGATAAAAAAGAATTAAGCAAGTCACAATGCAAAGTGCAGTGAATGCATTTGCATCATCGTTTATTTGCGTAGCTCTTAACACTTGCTTGCGTAAGGCGGACGCATCTTCGGAAGTTTGCGATTATAACAGAGTGGATACCCGGACACTGAATTCCAGAATTGCCACATGTAATTTTAATGGTATATGCACCGGATGTGGATGATCAGATCAATCTTTGGAATGGTAACTTGGATTCTGATTCATGCGATAATATACGGAAAGTTATACGCGAGTCCGATGTCATTTGTGAGTCTTGGTTTAATTGTAATTGTAATCAAATTTCACCTTTCTCTGCGTAGTCTAGCTTACAAGGCGTATTTACGTGACAAGGATGCTGATAATCCACCATCCATTTGTGTACACACAAATAAAGTCAAATACGTAATTAGAAAATGCAGGAGGAATGCGCACTTGCTAACTTTCAGAGGTTCAAATGAAGGTGTTGCGTAAATTACATCAATTTGTGTTCGAGGAAGCTGAAGCATTAAGTGTGGATGCTGCTGAGGTGAATGCCATTAAGCATCATTTTCTGAGCAATCAAGCACTGCTAAAAATTGGACCAATTTAAATGACTCTTACTTGCTGTTCTTCTTGCGTGGGATAAACATGATAGCACTTTTAACAGCAGTCTACTGGGCCAGGAGTAGGGGGGCTTCTCTCTTAGTTTCTTAGTAATTTGGCCACATTCTTACTAAATCTAAGTTTCCCTGACTATTGCGGGTCCAATACGATGTACGGTAAGCGATAAGCATTTGTCGGTGTTATTGTCACTGGATCTAACTAAGGCCTGTGATAGGACGTCGCATGTGCTTTTAATTTACGGGACTTTGCGGAACTTTGATTTTTCAAAGTCAACTGCCGCTTTGCTAGAATCCTACCTTCCGGATCGTTCACAGTTTGTATGAGGGTCATGTCTGAGCCTTTAAAGTTGGGCGGTGTTGTGCCTCAGGTTTCGATCATTGGTCCTTTGTTTGTCACCGTGTTTATGAATAATTTCGTCAATATGTTTAATCTAGCTTCGTGTAAGGCCTACTGACGTTTGCAGACTTTTTTGCGGTGAGTGTTGATAATTTGAGAGATAAGAAAGAAAAGGCTAACATTGACTACCATTTGGACGGCATTTCACGTTGGGTGGTGCTGAATGAAGTTGAGGTGGATTGAGCTAAAACATTTACCATATGTCGACCTCCGAATATACATCTGAATTTTTCTTAATGCGTGGGAGTGATTATCGATGATAAATTATGCTTTGATGGGCACATAAATTGCCTGTGCTTTTGGTTCAATTTCCTATTTAGAAAGTTTTATTCTTTAAATGTGTATATGCTCTTTCAATCAAAATTAGAGTGTTCAAAACTTTAATTCCACCACTTTTAATGTATATCCTAATAGTTTATAGTTTCACGAATACTTCCATTTAAGACTACTATGTAATCGTATTGCTACATATGAATTTCCTTGAGACGGTGGCCATATTTCAGGTTATGTTCAACGCTTTCTAGGTTGTTTTTTCGTTTCGTTTATTAAAATTAGACTTTTTCTTAACCTCTATATCATTATCCTATAGTAGGGGTGCCGAAGGAGCTTTTTAATCTCTCTTCTTTTAGGTCAGTGCGCAATAACCTTCTGTTGATTCCTCGAGTTACGTGCTCTTTGGCCAAATCCAGTTATAAGAGCTTAATAAAAATTCCCTCCCTAGTTGCGACAATTCAGATGCTCTTATCTCACTTACAAACGTAGACTTTTTACTATTAATAAGATTAGCTAAATTACTTAGATTGATAACGATATCTCTACAAAATTAGAAATCTCTGGCAATACTGAGAGTTGCTATATCTCGCTGTCATTATCTATCACATTAAAACGACATTGCATCTCTCGTTGATTGGCTCTTTTATTGTTTGGCCGTAGTCTCAGGAAAACAGAAATCACAATGCGATAGAAAATTTTTGTGAATTTCAATAAAGTATTCTATCCGACATTTTTTACGGTCCTGTAAAATATAGTTTTAACTTCTGTGTGCATAAGTAATATCTCTTATATTATATATCATATAAACAAAACGAGAATTCTTTTATGTAAAACTTGCGCTATCGAAATAAATTAAACGTTGTGCTTAAGAGCAAACTATAAAACGTAAGCATTATGACTCATTCATCTATTGTATAAAGTGAGAGAAAAGTTGTTAGTTGTGCAGAGAAAATGGGAAAAAAGCGATAAAAACGAGAGTGTATAAAGAATTTTTTTAGCTTGCCTCAATGCATTTGATTTGTTAAACTAAGAAAAAACTCCGTAACCGATTGAAGTAAAATAAATCAATCCATATAATTATAATGATTAAGAAAAGCAAGTCTTCAAAATATCGAGAAAAAATTACTTGAACTTATTCTCCTCTATCGTCTGAAGTTTAGTTGTTAGCGAATTTTTATTCCACCTATTTGCACCAGATATTCACTGATTATAATTTGTAACATACACACATGTGTACACATATTTACATTATATTATGTTGTTGGATGCTCTTTGGATGACTTTTAGAGAGAAATAGAAAGGTAACAAACGTCGTTGTAATGCAACAAGTGCTAATTCAGACTCGCTCATTTAATTCACACGCATTTTCTCATTGTTACCAAATTCAGTAGAGCCATTCAGATTCGCTCATTTAATACAGACGCGTTGATTTTCTCACATGTATTATTAGTTTTTAGTATTATTAGTATTGAGATGCTGGTTTGGTTGTGATATGCGTTATTTCCTTTCTTGCTACTCGAGTCACCTTCTTACAGGATGCTTTCCGCAATATCTCACACCAATGTCGATATATATTTTAGTCCTGTAAATAATCTTTTAAAATATGGTGCAAAAATGTTTTTCTATCTGAGAAAAGTTGTATTTAGTTTAGGTATATCAAAAAACTTTGCAATTCTTCTTATCAATGTTTCATTTTATGTCTCATCCGACACTCTTTTTCGTATTTGATTTCCCAGAGTTTCTTCTTGTTATTGCTTTGCACCGTGCCACACTTCTTGTTTATTCTTGCTTTTCAGAGAATCTTTCTTAAAAGCGAAAGCAGAATTTTTATCTGAATTCACATTTTTAGTTCCTGTTTTTTTCTCTTTACCTTCAATTTTTTTCTATTCTTCTTTAAGTTGTTTAAGAACATTTTGTATTATTGTACTTTATTATTGCAACTATTATTGTAATCTATTATAATAAAGCTTAATAGTTTCGAGGTTACATAAGCGTCAATAAATAAATAAATATTATGAAAGGAGATGGAGAGAGTTGAAAGACCATCTTATCAGCGTCTTGAATTTCACTGCTTGCTCTACTGAAAGCCAGAATCGGAATTTTTATTACGCTATGTAGAGTTTACAAGATTTGATAGTGCCAAAGCCACAGGTATAGCGTTTGTAGTAGCATTATATGCGTATACATATTGTTTTCTACAGTACTGACACTAGTTTGCATATTGAACCGTTCGCAGAATTAGAAAATCTCGTGACTTTTCTCGGCAAGTTTCCACGCATGTCGTTCTGGATGGAGATCTCGCTTTTTCAAACGAAATGCTACAAATGATAAATTTATGGAAAAAGTGTTAAAATGCACAGACCATATAATGTAAAAAGATATATGTAGCGAAACGCAATTGTTTAAAGCTCACTAAGGTTTTTTATTAATTGCTGGTTTACTACTGAGAGTGTCTCAATTGTTCACTAAGTAATTATTGTTTGTTTATTTTTAAAAGACTATTTTCTCGTTGTTAATAAAGTGTTTTCTCATTAGAAAAATTGGTATTATATACCTTATGCTACCTACTTGTATTTAGTGTAGAAATTACTTCTAAATACAGTGAGTTTCGTTAATATTGGGCTTTTTCGCGCGACAAAAAGTAAGCGCTTGTTAAACCTAGTCCATTTATTTTAAACTTATGTTACTATTTTGTACTACTAGGGAGTACCTATTAAAATATTAAAAAAAAAAAAAAACAAATGAAACTTTGCAGCAGTAAACAAGAAAATTAAATAACTTCAACACTTCAAAAAACATAGCATACTTAATATATGAGGGGCTAGAGATCCGCAACGATAATGGAATAATAAAAAGAATTTAAATTGAAAGGAAAGAATGCACCATTCTTGTACTATAATAATAGTTGAATTAATGCATGAATCTTTACTTTCAGTTGCGGTTTTCATATAATTCTTATATCATGCCGTCATGTAATTAGAAAATGCCAATGTTACGTATTTTAGTGCGTGAAGGAATGAAAAAATAATGCGGAAAATAAAAGTCCGCTAAATTACAATTTGCGAAATTTTTAATATTGCCAATAATTACGCTGACAAACATGTTTAAACATAAATTCAATTTGTAGTTTTTTTTTTTTCAAAGAAAGTGTATATACATTACAGAGCTCTAATTTGTAATCTACAGTCCCGTAATAATATATAGTCAAAATAGTCAAAAAATGTTTTGTTATATGGGAAAAAACGGCAACACTGTTCATGCTGCTTTGTTACACGAGAAACCGCTTCTCTGTTAAGCTTCTCTGTTAAACGAGAAATCTGTTTGCGATTCTCTGTTAAACGAGAAATCTGTTTGCGCTATATAATAATAGGAAGTGTTTTGCTTCCTTACCAATAAGAAGCCTGTCTTCGTAGTTGTCCGTCCATAGTCTGAAGTATCCCTCACCGGCAATCATACAAAGCCTAAAAGTAGCTGGTCCGTTTGTCGTCCGTGTGTAAGTATAAGTACTTCTCTCTTGACCATTTCCTGAACTTAAGGGTGGAATAAAGTTGTGTAAAATATTTTTTCTTTGAAGATGGAATTGTTTTACGTCCTGTTGGTCGTGTTGACGACGCTTAAATCTCGAAAATTTACGAAATATTGTTTAAGACTGCGAGCATTCACTTCAATACACACATCAAATATCAATAAGAGAAAACTTACCAGAAATGTTAAGTATGATTAAATAAGACGGGCAAATAGGTTTTTACTTTAATAAAAAATCAGCACCAATTATTTGCAGCCATTAAAAACCTGAAACTCCCAACAAATATTCGGGAGTTACGTCTCTGTCTTGGTACGGCGGCAAAGATTACACCGAAATAGTACACCGCTTGAGCCAATTACTGAAGAAGAAAACGCGCTGGAGTTGGGGAAAGGAACAACAAGAGGCTTTTGACGAGTTGAAGCGGAAGCTTACAGAAGCTCCCGTATTAGCGTGTCCGGACTTTAGCCAGAGATACATCGTCCAAACCGATGCCAGCAACGTCGGTCTAGGAGCCGTCTTAATCCAAATGCAAGATGGTGCAGAGCGAGTCATCGCATATGCGAGCAGGCGCTTACGCGCTATTCGGCCACGGAGAAGGAGTATCTGGCCATAGTTTGGGCTATCCGCAAAATTAGACTCTACGTTGAGGGCTACTACTTCGAAATAATCACCGATCACCAAGCTTTAAAGTGGCTCAATTCAATGGAAAATCCCACAGGCCGTGTCGCTCGCTGGGCCCTGGAAGTCCAGTAATTTTCATACGAGATAGAGTACCGGAAAGGTGAATACAACGTCATTGCCGACACGCTGTCGCGACAGTCAGAGGAAGGAGCCGAAGAGATGCATCGGTCAATCTCCGAGGCTTTGCAATGTCCATGGGTAAACAAAATGATGCAACGAGTGATGGCTGAACCCGCGAAATATCCAAATTTTTCGATGGTCAGTAGTAAGTTGTACCGACACACTCCCCCGATAATCTGCTCCGAGGACAAAAACCAAATTATGCGTTCCAGTATTTGACAGGAAACGGGTCCTTCATGAAAACCACGACACACCAACTGCTGGACACTTAGGAATCAGAAAAACCTCACCTCGTATTTCTCAACGCTACTATTGGCCAGGCATGTTCAAGCAGATAGCCAAATATGTGCATGGCTGTAAATCCTGCCAACGATACAGGGTAAACCAACAAAAACCTGCGGGAATGATGCTAACTCGTTTACCAGAGGAGCCGTGGTGCACCGTGAGTACAGATTTTATAGGACCTCTACCACGTTCAACCGCTGGTCACATTATGGCCCTGGCGTTTGTCGATAAGTTCACCAAGTGGACTGAGATCGTTCCTTTGCGACAAGCCACCACACTTGCTTTGATAAGAGCCTTCAGAGAAAGGTTTCTCGCTCGATTTGGAACACCAAAAACTCTCATTACGGATAATAGGAAGCAATTTGTAAGCCAACTTAGGCAATTCTTAGAAGAAATGGGCACGCGTCAACAGTTCACTGCCCCATACACACCACAGGAAAATCCAACTGAGAGAAACGATGCTGGCACAATACACAACGGAAAATCAACGTCAGTGGGACATGGCAATACCAGAAATCACCCTAGCGATTAACAGTAATATTTCGCACACGACAGGGTACTCGGCTAGTTATTTAAACACTCGCACGCTGTATGATGAAGATCCTGGGAACAAATACAAAAGAAGAGACACCGATAGAAAAAGGTAATGAGATATGGAGGAGTTGTTTGGCATAGCTCGGAGACATATGCGGGAAGCTAGCCAGAAACAGGCCAAACATTACAACCTAAGAAGGCGAGAATGGATCCCAGAGATCGGCCAAAAGGTGTTAGTTGAAAAACACTACCTGTCCAGTGCTGCAGAGAACTTTGCCACAAAGTTAGCCCCTAAATTTGACGGGCCCTATCTGGTAACGAAATTCGAGTCACCGGTCATCATAGTAGTACAAACTGTGGATGGGAAGACGGTAAAAAGGGCGCATATAAGCAATGTAAAGTTATTCCACGAACACGAATCAACCACCCTCAGCGGTACTTAGCAAAAGATAAAGGTATACATATTCTCAAAAAAAAAAAAACAAAGCAAAATGGAAAGAAATATATATATATATATATATATCAGAAAACATATATATGGCAAAGAAAATATGAAAACATGAAAGAAATCTGTCAAAGAGTATATATTGGAAAAAAATATATAAAAAAAAAAAAATAAATAAATAAATAAATCAGAAAAAAAATATATATAGCAAAGAAAATACAAAACGTAGAGTCAAAAGAGTACAAAAAAAGAATATAAAAAAAGGGAAATATATATATATATATATAAAGTAAATTAGTAAAAATATAGATATATATATATCAAAGTAAATACAAAAAGCATACATGTAAAAACAAATAATAATAAAAAATAAACCAAAAAATCGTTGAATACATCGAGAAAAATATAGAAAAAAAAAATCATGCCCAAAAAAAAAGGAGAAGTGGGACACATGTTGAAAAAAAAAGAAACCAACAGAAACACAATTTGTTGAATAAACATATAGAATAAAAGGTTACCATAAACAAAGTCCTACAAGCAGGCAAATGTTTTCTGATGTCCTGTTAGCAACATGTTCAGATGGCGAGGTTACCTCGGAAGTAAACGTCCCAACAAACTCCATTTCCATCCGCATAATAGAATTCTACGCCCAGTGGCTACTAGAGGAGCGGGTAGCCGCAGACGTAGGAAATCGGGTGCACCTTTTTCACCTTTTGTCTATGCGAAGATCGCGCGAACTGGGAACTGCTTCATCGCTAGGCGCGACGCACTAAAGTGCTGGAAGAGGAATGCCTGATTGTCCCAGTGTGCGCACAGAGCCAGTCGCCAATACGGATGTGGCCGCAAAGAAGGGGACGATCTTCACTATTGACTCACTGGCCAGATACCCCAATGAAGCGATCGTCACGAACGTAAGGCGATATGTAGAATTTTTAAACATGATAAAGTACAGCTGCAATATCAACGTCGACCAAAACTCAATGCCGCTGAGAGAAGTCACAGTCCCGCTTCAGGAAAATCACTCAGACTAGGGCGAAGGGGCCCAGGTCAGGCCCACGAAGTCAACCGGAGCAAGCGACCAAATTGGTGATGTCATCATCACGACGCCAGTGGAGCCGCCGATCACCATACGGGCCACGACGGCCATTGAACAGCCCAGAAGGGCCGCGACAGAAGGGTGAGCACCGACAACCAAGAACCAATCATTCTGGGAGTGATAAAACGGCGCAACACCAACGAGGAACTCGGTCTGATCAAGCCCACCATTGGGCTGATGAACAGCGGAACACCAACCACAAGGTTAGAATTCGGCGACAAGGACGAGTGGGTCCCACTGAGGCCGGTACCATGATTTCTTGGCGGGGCAGTGGTTCTGTACAGTCGAAAGTAGGGCAGGGGGGGGGGGGGGGTCGGTCCGTATCTTCACTCTCTCCCGAAACAAGGGGAGATATATCCGTCCCCATAGATGTCTGCTCTTAGACCCCAAAAACAGTCAGTCTGGATTGCCTCTCCGCCATAGAGAAGGAATACCACTTACATATCGGCTCTACTTACGTCAACATATGCCCGCACACACTATTGACCATTATTATAACAAAATATATACATAAGTCTTTGCATAGTCCAACAATATATAAGTAGGGCACATATAAATATTGTCAGGAAACATGCTGTAATCCGGTGAGCAACATTTTAATAGTTGTTTTCAATAGTCAATAAACTACCGGTAGCATCGAATTATGCACAGTTTGCAAAGGCCTAACGGCAAAATCGTGCTCAACGGATTACAAAAATCATACGATTCGGTGCCTGTGTTAGCAAGAACAATAAGACAGACATAAGGATAGGCAAACAAACATTGCGATAGGAAAAAAAAAGAGCATATAGGTTTATTTATTATAAAATTTTGACATTCGTATTATCGTTTACATTATAGTGTAGTTATTTATAAAACAAAAAAAAGAAATAACAATAATAAAAAAAGGAAACCTGAAAATTGCTAAAAAGAAGTTAGCACTTAGCCAAATATATTAATAACTTAAAAAAGCCTATTGTATTAGAACTATGCAACTTACTTTGTACGTATATTCCTTTTATTAATTTCTATTTCTCGAAACATGTTCATTGCTTATATAAATATATGCTTATCAATATTATAATTATACCCTATCTTTTCCTGAGGAAACATGTTAAAATTGTCTTTATAAACATGCTTCAAAACTTTGGGCAACATGCCTACTACTAAGTGGACATCGCATGCACCTATATATTTGTTTTGCCTCTATATGTGTAATCATATATCTCACCCCTCACTTTTTTTATTAATACGTTACAGCTATCTATTGTTATTATTTAAGGATTAACGGTCACAAATTTATTTCATTCCCATATATATAAAGATATATTCCAAGTCTAAGTCGCATACATATTATGCCAAGGCACATACCTAACAAAAAAACAAGAACAAGCATCTTACACCAAAAAACGAGAAACTCAAAAATTGGAGTTGGTAATATTTATTTGGTATATGAGTGTCTTTCTTTTGTATTCAAGCAGAAATTTCCATCGTCTGTTCTATGTGTGGATTCTTGGAAAGCAGTTCAAGTTATTGATGCTGAGATAGAGATAAATAATAATAACAATAATGAAATGAACGCAGATATTGAGAACGCTAACGAAGATAGAAAGCGAGAGAATGACAATGAAATAAATCCCGAAATAACTTCATCGAAACACCGGCGTCGGAACGACAACACCCAAATAATGAGCTGCGATGTCGGAACTCCGGCGCGAATCGTCACCGTCGCCGTTTCCCAAAAGGCGACCAATCAACAAAAACAATCGCGCGCGCGTCGATGTGACACTGGAAGACTGGAAATATGTGTCGCAATATGAAAAATGAAAACTGAAGAAAAGTTAGGGCTAAATTCACCAAAATCCATTATTAATTTATTTTTAAGATTTGTAAAATTATATTATTTTTCAATAAATTAATATTTATTATAACTAGAATGTCTTCTTCTATTCTCACAAAAAAAGTTTTTGTCGCATCGGCGTCGCGTTGTATATGTGCCCTTTGAAAAGCTTAGGTCACTTTTAAAATCTTTTGCACTCTTATAAGCGATATCTTCCTTTTCGCTGACGGAAAAATGTTTACCACGGATATCACACAGATGGGCGGATGAACAGGCGGATATGCTTAGGTGCAGTCCGAATTTGATACCAGCCATGAATTTATATATTTTATGGAGTTATGGAAGTTTGTTTCTGCTCATTATAAAAGTATTGGGAAAAAGTTAAATTGAGATACACTACAGTGTTGGATAGGCATGGCCATAGAATAATAATAATAAGTTTTTATTGCATTGCATTGTAGGGTAATGAGACATCTTAACGGTCTTGTGGTTTGCACTTATTGGTGTCTTAGGTAAAATTGTTTACCAAAAAATTCGCTTGTCTATTAACAGTTCCGTTAGCATGGTATATGAAATATCTTGGACGCCTAATTACAGAAACCGGTATCAGCACAGACCCAACACGTTACGTGGCTGTCTCGGTACAGCGTCATGGTATCGGAGATTTGTGTCAGATTGCACAGAAATAATCCACCTCTTCAGCCAATTATTGAAAAAGAAAACGCGCTAGAATTGAGGAAAGAAACAACTGGAGGCTTTGAAGCGTTAAAACGAAAATTAACGGAAGTTCCCGTATTGGCGTGTCCAGCTTTGAGCCAAAGGTTGATCGTCCGAATCGATGTTAGCAACGTCGGTCTAGGAGCCGTCTTAAACTAAATGCAAGATGGTGTAGAGCGAGTCATCGCATACGCGAGCAGACGTTTACGCGGAGCCGAAACCAACTATTTTGCCACGGAAAAAGAATGTCTGCCCATAGTTTGGGCTAACCGTAAATTAAGACCCTACCTAGAGGGTTATCACCTCAAAATAATCACCGATCACCAAGCCTTAAAATAGCTGAAGTCAGTGGAAAATCCAACTGGCCGTGTGGCTTGATGGGCCCTCAAACTCCAACAGTTTTCGTATGAGATAGAGTATCGCAAAGGTAAATATAACGTCATCGCTGACACACTGTCACGACAGCCAGAAGAAGGGGTCGAACAAATGAATCGGCCAATCTCCGATAAATAAAATGATGCAACGAATATCCAAGTTTTCGGTAGTCAACAATAGGTTATACCACCACACTCCCCAGATAATCTACGACGACGACGACAATCCTTGGAAATTATGCGTTACGGTCTTTGACAGGAAACGAGTCTCTTATGAAAATCATGACGCACCAACTGCTGGACACTTAGGAATCAGAAAAACCTCAGCTCAGATTTCTCAGGACTACTATTGGCCAGAAATATTCAAACAAATAGCCAAATATGAGTCGTGGTAGTTTTAAAGCTAACTTATTTTACTGGCAATAGGTGTATCATACATCTGAGGGCACATCATTAATTTGGTAATTTGGGTTATCGTTAGAATTACATTAAATTAGATCTTGCCTAAAATAGAATTAAACCAGATTGTACCTAGAATTGTATTAAACTAGATTATAGCTAGCTACAATTTCTTTAAATTAGTTTAGTAATCGAATTAAATAAAATAAATTACAGCAACACAGCAATACTACCGTGTGAATGCATGCAACCCATCAGAGTAATTACGTACGTTGGATTGTTAATATGTTGAATTTTTAGTTATAACAAGATAGTAAACAACAAGTCATCTAGCATTAGCTGGATAAATATATAGAGAACGATAAATAGGATGCCGAGCCTCTATGCTAAGAAAAAATCCTTCATTCAGAATATGAATGCGCCTTTTCTGCTTGGAAGAGCCTGGAGTGCACTTCTATTTCTCAGTTCTCAGTTTGCGTGGCACTATGGGTGTGTTCTCTAACCGATTTGGCTGCGTGCAAGAACTTCGAATGTTTCTGCCAAATTTAAAATCGATAGCTTTATTTTTGCGGCCAGGAGAATAATTACAACAGACAGACCTGCTTAAATCGATTTAGAATTTTGTTGCTTTGTGGGGTCTCTGAAGCTTCCTTCTGGGCGTTGCAAATATTTTGACAAAACGTAGACAGGTATGTGTATATAAATCGATTCTGCTATTCACACTGAACAGTATATCTCTACTCGCTCGGCTCCCTACAGCATAGAATGATGATAGTTCATGTCGGCTCGTCTGTGTAACATCTGTTCTAAGCATTCTCCTGGCCGCAAAACTGCAAAGTGGGCCAAATCGGTCGAAGGGTACGCCTACAACACCACGTAAACTGAGAACATCTCTGTTTTTTGAAAAACAATAAAAAATTGGTTTTTTGCTGATTACTCATAAACTATAGCAGATAAATGTACAAAAATTTTAAAGCATATTCTGTGGGCGATGCTGTAGTACCTCTAGAAAAATGAATCAATTAATCAATAATTTCAAAACTTTTATATAACGCATAGAAGCAGGGCTCAAAAACTGCATAAAGTATATAAATTGTTAGCTAGTTTCAAATTAGGAATGCACCTAAGCATGTGCGTCCATTCATGTGCCCGTCTGTGCGTCTGTATGACTCTGTAGCATATATTCTGCAGTTCAGGCAAATGAAGATATCGCTTACCAACCTGCAAAAGAACTTGAAAATGACCCAAACTTTTCAAAGAACACGTCTATAACGCCCACAGACTTATAGAGCGAAAACTATGAACAACTTTGTTTTCCGTGTTTTTTGATTGTTACTCGTAAAGAATAACACATACACCAAATAAATTTCCACTTTTATTCTAAAAATAGAAAAAATCAACCGCGTTCATCCAATATTATAGAAAATGAAAATTTAATTCTTTTGCTTTTTTTATGGTTCACGGTGATGAGTATAAAAGATTCGGCCACGACGGAATATAATTTCCGTACTCTTTTAAATGGACGAAGCTAACAATTCTATTATTTGTTAAAACAATAGAACCACGGCTTTTGGCGTTCGCGTTCGTTTAGCTCGACGTCGCATTGATGATAACGATTGTTCTAAAAAATTATATATATTGATTACTTATTTTCCGGTGACCGCATTTAAAAATTTGCAAATTAAAAATGTTGAATGACATGATGGCCACGATTAAAACGGGGATTTACTGTAATGGAAAGAAAGAATTGTAAATGCAAGTTTCTTGACAAAATTTTGTGCCGTCTTCATTTTTTAATGTTCTAGTTTAATAAGAAGAATTGTTAACCTTTGCTTAAGTCGCTATTGCTTTTAGTTTAGCTAATTATGGGAGAAATATAAATAAAAACATACATTAAAACATAGCAGACTTATTAGTATCATTTCCATTATTTAATAAACGTAAATAATATTATATAATAGATGGATAAAAGAAAGAAATGTAAGTATTTTTACATTCAATTTTATTAACTCTTTTTTTAAAATTCAATTGTTGTGATTGCAGATCAGCTTCCAAGGAACAGTTCAACGAACTGCTTCTCTTCATTGCAGACCATCTCGAAGACGGACACTGTAATTTGGTGCTCGGCTCAAATCTTTAGATAGTGATGCATTTCGCTCCACCGATAGAGTAACGCGGTGATACATGTACCGACTAAAGACGACATGCAGCTAAGAAACGTGAGTAAGTACATGATTTCTTACTTGAAGGCTTTAACATTTGTGTTCATTTTGTTAGGTACAGTTGACAAAAGGAGGAAGGCGCTATTTGAAACGCGCAATGTGTTCCAGAAGCAACCGATAAGGAAAGATGCTTTCAAGAGACCGTTCAACAATTACTAAGACGACAAAATTAACTATTAAGGATGGAAACTGGGGACAAAAGGTCGCACAAGACCAAGGTACTGAAGCTGAAAAAGCAAAAGGTTTCGGCACGCCCCAACTTATTTCGAGGACGATGACGAGCAACTTAAATAAGTCCTTTAACTACTCTATCTTGATCTAAAAGAAGGTCACTGTGATTCTTTATGGTAACAAAATATGATTTCATATTTTTTATTTCTATATCTGTATTATTTATACATTTAATATATACCTACAGTTATTTCTATTATGAAATGATTAGTGAAATAATGAAATGAATATTAATAAAGAAGATATAATAAAAAATTGATAGTGAAGGTGTTGTCGCTGTATTATTTTTTATTCGTTTTGGAAGTGTTCAGAGAATGTAAGGAGATTGGAAGATTGGGCAGTAGAGCCCTTTTCAGTCTCATAACAATTCTTTGCCGTGAAGTTCAATCCTCTTCCATCAAAAGATTTAAAACAGTGTGTCGACGCCTAATATATTGATTTATATTTCCATTTTAGTCCATACAAAAAAAAATATTTTCATTAACACAAAACTATTATTTATTAACGTTCAACGATATTGTAGTGAAAAACACAATTGAAGGTTCTTTAGTATTGTTATTTATTTTTAACTGTTTTACTTTACTTATTAGTTTTAAATTTGTTTCACTATTGAACTTATCAACTTTACGTTTGCTTTACTTCTTCTTCTCTGACTCACCTGAAGTGGCTTATATAATAAATTATTATATGCTAACTTAAGCAATTGATATGATTAAAGTAGGTTATTACAATAATGATAGCTTAAGCAATTAATACGATTAGACTAGAATTACAACTATGTGGGTTACAACTAAATTAGGCTATCTTAACTAGGTTAGGTCTCATATTATGTGAAATTGTAAACCTAGCATAAATTGTGAATCACGGTAGAGCGCGACAGATCGATAATGCTACAATATATTACTTACATTTCATCTTTTTTTTTTTGTTGAGATTAAATAGACTAAGCTAATAGAGAATGCGGCTTATATCGAAGAAATTGTACAAAAATCTTAAAAGAAAAATTGTCCTTTCTCCCAATTTTTGTTTCTGTGACTGGATCAAACTTTTTGTTTCTTTTTGGGTTGTTGAGTGAAGATCGACTAAGCCAATAAATTTGTGGCTCATATTTTTTAAAAAAGAATCAAACTTTTTTGCTCAATAATTTTCTAACTTTTTTTTGGTTTTTTTTTGTTAATTAGTTTCTTTTTTTAATTCTTTGTTTTGTTTCAGGTGTTTGTAAGCAAACAGTTTTGTTGGGAATTTTGTTGTTTTATTACAGCTGGTTGCTCTTATAAATGCAGCTATAATAAAACTAACTCGGAACAATCAATACTAACGTAAAACGTTCTGCTTTCGAGTAATTTGATAAGTATGAGAAGTTTTATTTAACAGCTGGCATGCCTATGTGACCTTAAAAACCTATATTCATCAAAAAATGTTGAATGCTATTACGTAAACAGATTCAAATCAACCGAAAAACGCACGCGTAATCGCCAGATTAAAATACGTGATTATCTCTTCTTCTTCTACGAATCAGCAAATCAGCAACATATGATTGCATGACTTGAGTACACGTTTCGTAAAATGTCGGCATGGTTAAGGTCTCAAACTGGAAATAAAAATTATAATGTGAAGAAAACTGCGAGGGTAAGGGACAGAGAACGTTGACGGTCAATTTGAAAAAAGTTTGGGAATAAAACTCAAGAAGTCGGACCTCCAATGTTACTGCGCTTTGAAAGTGGAGATTGTAACGTTCTTACGTCAAGAAAATATTTAACGCACGACGTAATATATATATTAGATATAAATTGAATTAGAAACATATAGCGAATTCTTCTAGCTTTCGATCCTTTAATTTTTTATTTAAATAAACTTGTGCGGACTTATAGTTTATGCTAAATTTATATCATTAAATTTCGTTTTGGATAAGATAATTCTTCAAAATATCGCGTATATGAAACGCACTTCTACTGGCGTTATTTCCCGACAACTTTCTTGCTTTGCGTAGCGGTGCTGTATTCTGTCGCCATAATCCGCTTTTTACCTCACCGTTTTCTTCAAAATCAACATATTCTCGTGGGCAATAAGATTCGTCGTGCGTTTTCACAAAATTATGCAAAACGACAGTGGCCTTTACCACAGATGCGGCGTTCTCGGGTTTCATATGGATTTGGCTTAACAATACCCTCCAACGAGACGCCAATACACCGAACGCATTTTCGATCGTTTCCCTTCCCCGGGATAACCTCTTGTTGAAGGTTTCCTTATCTTTTGGTAAAAGAATTCCCGGATAGGGTCTCATTAGGTTGTTCCGCAGAGGACAAGCTGAGTCTCCAATAAAATAGTACGGAAATGTATATTGGTGCCTGTTATGATTGTAGATTCAGGCAACTCTAATTGATTTTGTACTAAACGCCTCACAAACTCTGAACGGCGCATAATGCAATCATCACTTTGGGGCCCGCAAGCACTAACGTCAATTGCCGTAAAAATGTAGTCCGCGCCACATGCTGCTAGCAGAGCTATTGAGTACGTGCCTGAAATAACGAAAATATCATTAAATGTTTTTATATTTTAACGCACTAAAACATTACCCTTGTTTTTATAATATTGTGAGCCAGAATTCGCAGGGCGCACTATATTAATGTGTTTTGCATCTATAGCGCCTACGCAGTGTGGAAGATTCCAAACATTTTCGAAATCAACCGCGATACGTTTCCACCCCGACTTATTGGGCGTAGACATATAAAGCGGAGCAAGAATATCCCATAAGACTCGCGATGTTTCTTGAATAATGGATCGTACTGTGGACGCTCCCATTTTAAAGGTAAGTGATAAATATCTAACACTTTCTCCATGAGCCAAATATCTGCTAACACCACAAAATAAATCTTGTATTGAATTGACCCACCAAAAGTGAACTTTACCAAAAAGGAACTTACAGCAGCGTTAAAAACAATCTACACTTGGCAGATATAGATGGTCTACACGAAGACTTGGTTAATTTCTCCTCCGTCAAATTTAGAAGAAGATCAAATATTTCGGGATTCATTCGAACATTTACTTTAAATTGCTCAAAGTCTTTATTGTACATATGGTCGAAGGCGGTGACAAAGAATCCATCGACATCTCGGTTTTTATATAAAGGCCTTACCCAGAATCTCTTTTTGTATCTACGGCGGCGACGATAATACTCGTACATCATTCCCGTTATCATAACCAAAATAATTAAATCGTCGTTATCCATCATCTTTTATTGCCCAAACGCCTCCTTACAAATCAACAAACATGATATTAAAGATTGCTTTTTAATTATGTTATTAACTACCGTGTGAACTTACTAGTATTGAATGAAATTGCCTTTTGCTTCAAAAACTTCACTATATAAATAAAGTGTTTCGCCTTATTAATGCTTATAAATATAAAACACAATAAGATAGTTTTTGAACCATATGATTTTGTTAGAATAGTACGATGCAAGCTATGTGTAACTCCCTAACACAATGATGCACTGAACGCACGACACAAAACACGAAATTAGTTTCTTTACTAAGGCAAAATAAGATGCAGGGTAGTGACGTATCCGAAAGCTAATTTTCGTTCCTAACCCATCCGTTAAGAAACATTTTGATCGCGTCCGCGTAAGACATTTGTGTCGATTTCCTTGCTTTTATTCATATGTAAATGAAAAATCAGAGAAATTAACTATTAGTGAAGTTGTAAATGAATATTTGGAGAATAAATTGGTAAAAAAGGAAAAATTAGTTTTTAGTGCATATTTTAAGTTGACGGCGTTAAGAATTGAATGATTTCTTAATTTAATAAGTTCACGGCTTCTTGTGTTCGCGTGCGTTTAGCTTGACGCCGCATTGGTAATAAGGATTGTCTTAAAAAATTATATATATTGATTACTTATTAAACTTGCAAACTGAAAATGTTGAATGACATGATGGCCGCGATTAAAACGAGGGTTTACTCTAATGGACAGAAAAAATTGTAAATGAAAGTTTTTTTGACAATGTTTTGTGCCGTCTTCTTTGGGCTTAAACAGTTTTTGATGTTCTAGTTTAATAAGAAAAATTGTTAATCTTTCTTAAGTCGCTATTGTTTTTAGTTTAGCTAATTATGGGAGAAATATGAATAAAAAACATACATTAAAACATAGCAAGTTTATTAGTATCGTTGCCATTATTTAATAAACGCAAATAATATTGTATAATAGCTGCATGATAAAAGAAGAAATGTAAGTATTTTTAAATTTGGTCTTATTAACTCTTTTTAATGTTGAACGGTAACAAGTATAAGAGAATGTATTTAACAGCTGGGGTGCCTATGTGATTCCAAAAAACTGATAATCATCAAACTCTGCTGGATGCTATCACATACGCTAATTTTCGCAATGTACAAGGACAAACCGTCCATCAGATATGCTATTACCCCGGTGGTTTGGAGAACTGACCGAACAACTGGAATTTGTTTACATAAACATTAATAAAGTGAAAGGTTCTTAGAAAGTGGATTTTTGAAGCAAAATACAATTTAAAAAACGAAAAAAAGAATGCAGGGAATGTTAGCTGAAGTGAAAATTAAAAATAAATATTATTATTATTATTAAAACTCTACCGCACATGAAATTTGAAAAAATAAGTATATCAACACATTTTTAGAGAATTTTAGGCGGCACTAAAACAACATGAGTGCCACCATATTACTTTATATTGTATTCGCCATTGCTTTTTTAAAGTCTGCGTTTTTTTTTTTTGGATAAAGCAAAGTATGAATGCATGTATATATATGATATATAGATGCGCAAACTCTTCAACTATTATTCTTGCACGCATGTTGGTGTGGAAACTTTCGTTTTAGTGAAGTAAAAGGTGGAAGATAAATTTTATCCCATCCCTATTTGTGTACCTATAAATAAAATCATAGGACGCTAAAGATTTCAAGGTTGGTGGGCATGCATTTGGCCCCAGTTGAATATAACTTTCTTATTTGTTTTCTTTCAAATAAAACCCTTTCTCAATAATTTTATAACACTTTAGGTACATTTAAAACACAGGAATTTCATAGTTCTGATTAATAACGATTTTGGCTGATTTCAAAGATCGGGAATAAAAGCATCGGCAAAAGGGTGAGGGAGAAAAATTAGATTTTTCCGTCATCTTGGAAAGGGAAAGATGACATTGTTGAGTTTTTTATGGAGAACTAATTGGCTGCATTTTTAGGAGGGAGTTACGGGATTAAATGGTTACCACAATCTATTCTTCAATCTCACACTGGATATTTACGAGCTTGTCCCTTTTGAAACTAAACTGGCGGTACAAATGCTAAATGATATGAAGTTAAATCGTTTTCAATTACTATTTATGAACAAGTTTCCGCTTTACAGTCAATGTGATCATTTTTTAAAGTAAAATTTTTTCTGTTAAAAGAAAGCTTAATATGGTTCTTATAACTTTTTTTAATTGTAGTATTAACAAAACCGCCGCTGTAGAACAGATGTTGGATATGCACGTTGCACCATACCATTTTTCGATTTTGTTTAAGTGAAATTTGGGTTCGATTTTGTTAGCATGAGAAATTTCACTTCAATTCTCACATTAATAGAAACCGTCGTAATGCATTGCTGTAACGCATACGTGCTTAATATATTTGAAAACTAGTCTACATTCTTAACCACATACTAATTCCAGTCTATGCTACCTAGTGCATCTTATTTTTCCGTTTCCCTATTCTTTTAACACATTTACTAAATCTTATTCACTAAATCTTAAGCTTAAACTACAGTCGCTTATACATACAGTCGTGACCACATTACGTCCACCTTGGAATGCACCCAAGCTTGCTAACTTTATGGAACTACAAACTGCCACTGCTGATGTGCAGTGAATTTTTTTTTTACGTAACGGGTGAGACGTGTAATATCGCGAAACCTGATATCCGGTCAATAAATCCCTACGCTAAGGGCTAATAGTTCAAACGAGCCACGATGTCACGCGTGACCCCGCCCGATGTGCTAGTATGTGCATAGTAAAGTCAACCGCGATATTCTGAATTTTTATAAGCCTAAACAATGATATCGTACGTGCGTGCTCTAATGTGACCATCTCAGTATAAGATAATTCTAAATAAAGAACACAACGGAACATCCTGAGTATACCGAGAGCCCCATAGTTTTGTTTCTTAGTTTTTACAAACCACCATTTTCTTTTCTTTCTATTTACGAACCAGTCGAAAGGCTCTTTTAATAACGTCGTAAGGAAAATTTTTAAATACAGTTTCATCCCTGTATTTTGACCAAAATAACCCATTAATTATATGTATGTCACACTAGTTTTGTGAGTTTTTGTGAGTTTTTAGTATTCGGACGTGTAATCATGAATTTGGAGACTTTAAGAAACATCATAGTACTCTTGAGTACGTCGGTAAACAATTTTATTATGAAAACATAGTATAGTGTAAAGGTAAAAACAACATTTCAAAAAATTAAAAGAAAATTGTATAAATCTGGAAAAAAAAGTAAACAGAGTGTGTAAAAACGCGCAGACGTGTAAAAACACTATTTTTTTAGCATTTATTACTTATTGATCGACTTTATTAGATTTCATTATATTGTTAAAATATTTAAGGCATAAGGACGACCCTGCCTACTTTGAAGATTCGCTCTTCAAGCAGTTTTTTAGATATCCCGGGATATTATTATATTATATTATAAAGCATTTAGGACCACGGGAGCATTAAAAACTGTGTTGGTTTTTGGAATTCGGGCAAAAAGGGTGTAAACAAATTTGGACTTGACAAATATATTTAAAATTGCAAATAAATCGCCTTTATTGCTCACTTTTCGCTCGCTATAAATTAGTATAATATATAAATTAAACTTTTAAATCGTACAACGTCGAAGAGATCTAAATTATTATAAAATGAACATAAATTAAATAAATAATTTCAAAATTTGAAATAAATACGATTTGCCAATTCCTATAACGACTAGTAAAAACTCGACAAAGTTGAAGTCCCATCCCGAAAATAAGAACAACGCATCATCGTGTGAAGGCACTAAGTGTTAACAGTTCATTTAGTTTTAGTTTCAAACGCAAAAAAGAAGAAGATGTTACATTAATTTTTGTGTTAATTAACAAATAAAGCTCATAATTTCCTCAGCCTAAAAGAAAATTGGATCCAAGTTATTTCAAATCTATCTGGATGAACATGATTTCTGCTAATTCCCGTGTCTCTTGCATTACTAAAGCTGAAGATGTAAGATGCCGTGCATGCATAAAAGCTGTAGCAAGTTATCAGTCTTTACAACAAACTATTAACAATATGGATACTCAGTCAAAAACATACGGTGAGCTATTGAAGGATTTGTTGCAATTGGACGTAAGTTTTAAAAAATATAATATATTGTGAAAACTTTAGTGCTAATCCTATTATTGAATGCTTAGTATGCTTCTGTTTTAGAAGATCAACTTCCTCAAAAAATTTGCAAAAAATGTGCTAGTTTGTTGAAGAAAGTCCACATATTTGTCTTAGAAGCACGTAAGCGACATGAGGAACTTTTACGATGTATAAACGATATTAAAACTGAGGATTGTTTACAAGAGATGCCCATTGATCTGCTTCAGCTAAAGGAAATTGAAATTAAGGCAGAACCTGAACCGCATACCTTATTGGACCTCGTGGGAGTGCATATTAAAACAGAACCAGTGTTTGTGGAAACTTCACATAGTAAAAATGAACGAGCTGTAGCTTCGCTAAATACATACACAAATCTTAATAATGCTAATGTAACAGAGGAAAATACCTTAAGGTAAATTTACAAAAGCGATTTAAGCCATTGCTTTCGAACACATCTTTTTTAGTAATTTCGACTTGGAAAATTTGAGCAATGATGCTACTGACGTCTCTTCGGCTGGTGACGATGATGCGGCAGAAGTCTTCAGTTTACCTCAAAAATCATTGGCCGTGCGTTGTGATGTTTGTGATAAAGTGTACGACAATGCGGTCGCTTTAAAGAAACATAAAACATACACTCATATGCCAGAGGAGCAAAAGATACCTTGCGCGTTATGCAACTTTAAAACTAGCCGTACGTCAGCAATTAAAGTACATTTAAGAACTATTCATGGTCCAGAGACCGTAGATAAGTACTTTAAACCTCGCAGAGTCTTTAAAGGGAGCTTTTGCTGTACTTCATGTCCTAAACGATATAGTCGTAAGGACGATCTGCAAAGACATATCAAAAAAGTACACATTAATGGTGAGAATTTAGCAAAGAAACCAAAATCGGGCCAGAAATCCAAAAAAAGATCAAATCAAACATATTTATGCACTTTTTGTGGTCAATCGTTTGCTGAAAAGGGTAATTTGAGCATACATGTCCGCACTCATACGGGCGATAGGCCTTTTAAATGCGAGTTCTGTGAGAAAGCTTTTAGAAGTTCAGAAACCTTAAAATATCATCTGGTAACGCATAGCGATGAAAAACCGCATAGCTGTTCTGAATGTGGCAAATCATTTAAACGTAAAGACAAGTTACGCACGCACATGCGCGTTCATTCTGAATTACGACCCTATAAATGTAGCGAATGTGAAAAATCATTTAAATATTCGTGCGTGCTTAAAACTCATATGCATATTCACACAGGACAAACTCCGTTTGCTTGTAAAACTTGTGGAGAAAGTTTTTCATTAAGAACTTCTCTAAATGTACATTGCGTGACAAATGGCCACGAGCAATAAGCAAGTTTCAGATTTCAAATAAAGCATTGAAGATCTACACATCCGTTTGCTAGAAAGAGCAAGCAGAGTGCAAATTTTTTTTAATAAGTTATATATAAGGTACATTTTTTTAAGTATATTCTATCAGATATGAAGTAAATAAATTTAAGATATATAAAAAGGACTCTTTGAAAATGAGAACAAAGACTTGTTGACTTAAGGACACCCATTATTTGGACGAGTAATCGATGTTTAAATTGTGATCTTTAGTTAACAAACTCCTCGCGAGGGTTCGCCAATAAGCGAGCAACAAACACCAAAAAAAAGACGGTATGCTACATTAAAATGCGATGAAGCATTAATTTATCCATCTGGATGGATTGAAAGAAATCGGCATTAACCATATCCTTAGGAAAAATCAACATTTTAGTTGGTTTTAACTTCTGCAAGCAAGTTTTTGGAATTGGACTTATCTAGGTATCATCATTCTTCACGTAGTCGCTAGTTTTTGGAACCGTCCTGTAGACACCACGTTCCAAAATTACAATATTATACAAGAATTTCCGCTTCACATTTGAGTTTTCAACGTTAAATTGTTGGTCGTTTGTCAATTTGTGTGAAACTAATACAGGTGGGCGTTTCGATTGCCCAACGTTGGTCATCAATTACATTTTCATGGTCATCCTTCGAGCGAGTACATATTACGTGATACTGCAGATAAACTCTAGTCACCACAAACCTGAATTCAAGTGCATCAATAAAAGTTGTTCTAAATTTAAAATCGAACTTAATGTCGTCTCTTCATTCGATGTGCAATTTTGCACCTGTGCAACTCAGACACAATTAATTACTGACGCCACTCAAATGTACTTTCGCCCTTTTATTCGTATAACTCAAAAATATCCACCTGTTATCCCAAATAGTACGGATATTATTGATTAACCGAAAACTGGTTCAGATTCGGTCGCCCCTTGTTAGGAAACTTACAGTCGCAAAAATTGTCATAGAAATTTGCACACTGATAAAAGCATACTTAGTTGGCAGCCATAGATGAAGTTTGAAGTAAGTAAGAAAATATATGCCGAGATTATCTAAACCTTAATACAATCTGATGAGCTTTCGGAAAATAGACGAAAAACTTGAACTTACATTTGGAAGATAGTGAAGCACGTCTTGGAACAAATATTTACTTTTGCTACATAAAAGAGCCGTGCAAATATCTCTCGAACGAGACAACTTCATATGTTCATGAGTTGACTTACTTTGTTAAAAAATGAAAATAGGAAAAAAAATTTTAAACATTGTAGTTTAAATACTTCCTTAATAGGAATAAAAACATTGCATACAAAAAATTAGCGCTCTTTCTGCAATAATCAGCTTATAGCTCTATCTAGCTCAAAAACTCTTTTGGCAATTTTGGATGTTCTTTGATCTGCTCTTTTGTTCTTCTTGACCCACATTGATTGTTTGTCATAGCTTCCTGGGTTGCTCCACACTTTCTCCCAATACTGCTTCATGCTAGCGAGATGGTCTCCATGGAGAACCTTACCTAATATCTGGTAGCAAGCTTTTTCATTTCCACTAAACTCATAAGCCCGTAAGATTTTGCTGTTTTTCATTTTTCCTTCTCTTAGGAGCACTTCACCTTCTTTAATTTGATCGGCTATGTTCGCTCTAAGTATTTTTGCTATATTAAGGAGGTTTTTCTTTGACTTTTTTCTTTGGTGAAAGCTGTGTGCGGGTATTCCGTTATAAGTAGTTGTTTCATTTGGAATCTAAATCCTTTTGTAATTACTTCACATTTGGTTGAAGGGAAATAAGAGCGCATTACTACTTTGTTCATCTCTAGTATCCGCTGTTGTCACTAGGAGAGAAGGTCCGCCACTTTTAGCAGAAGAAGTTGATCTATTGGCTTCATTGTCTTAATGGAGATGCCGCGTCCCGCGTGTAAAAAACAGTTTTAAACATTCTTTCGTCTTTGCCTTATGATAAATAAACATAAAACTTCAAAAAAGTGAAAAAAATAATTTTATCATTTGTAACTTTCTGTGGGCATGGTTGGTTTTTTACATTTTTGCACGTAAAGAGTAGTTCTACGTAAAATAAATGTGGAAAATTTCAGCCGTCTATCTTTTATAATTTGCGTGTAAGAAGCAAAAATCCACAAATTTTTGTTAAGAAAAAAGGAATTGCGTTCAGTTTATGTTCCACTAAGGGTTTCTGCTCTGACTAATTTAGCCCATTTTCAATACAAACCTGCGTGTAAAAAGTTTCAATGTTTCTACCAGATTTGAAGTCGATATCTCCATTTTTGCTACCAGGAGAGTGCCAACAACACACCACACGGACGGATGAAGATGGCTTAATCAATTCAGATTTCACGCTGGTGAAGAATATGTATACTTTATATGGTCTCTGGAAATTTAACAAAAAGATAAATAAAAATTTTAAGTTTTTAACTTTTGTGCTTTTATATTTTAAATGTTTAATCATCTATTTTGAATTTCAAAATACATTAAAAAAAAACTTAGCTGCTCTGTTTCTCCGTCTCTAATGCTTGGTGAGGAATGTTTGCCCTGCTTATTTGTTAACACGGATTGGGACATGCGCACTTACGCAAGCTTGACTCTGAATATGTTCTTCCTTCTTCATTTTGCTTTTAGGTTTAATTTTAATTACCGTTCAACGCTTTTAATTTGTTTTTGTATATCGTCAATTGAAAAACATAATAAAAGGAAGACACATTAGATTGTAAATAATTTACAATTTTACGATATTGTCCTTCTTTTTTCTATGTAGTTTCACGCGTACTTATATGAAATTTCGCTTCTCAAATTTTTATGCCCGAAAATGCAAACGCACACATACATCTATTTTATTATTTTTAGTTTTTTTTTATTACAAATTTTAAAGTACATATATAGGGATTATATATATTGTTATAGGCACTAACTTATCGTAAAGTTTATTATATGTGTCGAGTTTTCTGAACGGCTTTTTTATTCTTTTTTTTTAAGTGCTTATATATCACGTACTATCTTGGACGCTGGTTTTTTATATTATTTGAAATTTTTTCTCAGAGAATGATATAAATTTGAAAGGTGTTTAAAGACCAACTACATTCTGTAGTTCATTTTGTTTAACAATCACGGTAAAAATCTCTTCCATTTGCTTCTTCTGTGTTCGATTTTATTTTGTTAGATAGTGGTGGATATAAAAATAAACACCTTGTAACGTGGTACTTACTACCTCTTAATGCGCGAATTCACCTCAGACGCACCAAGGTCCACGTTATCAGATAATTTTTATGCTGCGGAGAATATCACCTTATTAACTTGGCACCGTCCGCTTCGCCGAGTTGAACTAGATGTTAAGTTTCCTCCTCACTAATTGTTTACTGTATATAAAAAAAAAAACAATAAATCAATACGTCCCCGTATTCTTTGATCTCGCTAATTGGGTAAGGTCGCCTCTCCTTTGCTCGACCTATTTTCCTTGTTAATGTGCTGCCGACGGTAAGCGCAAGGGTAGAGACCAAAGAGAGGCTTCACCGTCGGAGCAGGGATATCCCTAATCTTATTTTATTTTATTGACGGTTAGCGCCAATAAAGCTTTTAAGCTAAAAAGCAAAGACGGATGACTGAGTATGATCTTGCCTATATAAGCCCATCGTTCGTCTCAATTCTTTCTTGTTTCGCCACGAAATTATACTCCGCCAGTGTTGCGGCCTAGTTCAATTCAATAATTAATCGGGAATGTATTGTAGGATAATGACTCATCCAGAATGTGTAAAATATTAATGAATATACTTAAATGTTAAGAAATATTCTAATTTAAAATTGATGTACATTCTTATCGATTATGTATGAATATACTTTTTAAATAACGCAATTATCATTCTATTTATACACCATCCACTAGCCATCTCTATAGAGGTGATTGGTTGTCTATTTATTAGGTAACCCTTTCTATAAAAAAGTATCATTTTGCGTAAAACAACTATATATATATATATATATATGTTTATATATATAAAATTTGTTTTGTATGAGGAAGCAAAAAAAGAAGATACACTTATAAGTTGCATAATACTTGTAATAGGAATCTTATGGACGGCAAATATAAATAAAGTGAAAGTGAAATAAGTAAACAAAAAACATTTGACTTTGACAATCAGTAATTAATCTACATATGTTTTTTCATTTTCTCTATATTCAACTATTTAAAAAAATAATATTTTTATACATTTAAAAAATATATATATATATATATATATATTAATCCATCATATCAAATTTTATTCACTCCTGTGTCTGTCTGAGGTAATCAATCTCGTAAAAATTAACGTATCATCTTCCAAGATGTGGGTGTAGATTTCTAATTTGAATCAAATATCTGCGCTGAAAAAAAATATTTCTATTTTACTCGCAGGCATCATCTAACTTAAAACTTGTGATCACAACAAAAATCACAACTATATATATATTATAGACGGGCAAGGCCGGCCATTACATACCCTACACCAAATTGTCTCACACAATTCTTATTTTTATTACAGAATACAAAAATTATATCTTGTTTCTATGTAAAGGCATATATTTCATGGGTATATTTATAGGGAAGCGGGCCCAAACCGTAATCTGCATAGTACAAGTTTGTCTTACATAGGCAGAACTTCGACTTTTCTGCTCTGCTAAGGGTCAATTTTCGTGAAAAGGCTTATTAGAATAAGATCCAAAAAATTGGCCGTTAAGGTCCAAATTTGGTACAGTTGATTTTTTTATGTTAAAAGACTATTATGCTATAATTTTTTTCATGAGGCATTGAAAATTATCCTCTTTTGTTGTGCGTTGTGTTCAGTTTCCGTTATGTGAGGGTGTTCAAAACTTGCCCCAGTCTGTCCAAAGTTTTCATACCATTTTAGAATGCCCTTGTACTGCTACTTAGTCACTTGTGCTGAGAAAATTTGAAAACGCCAATTTTTTTCCATATAATGACTTTTCAGAATGGGACGTTTTATTGGGAGTGGTCGAGAAAGTGGAACGATCCGAACCATTTTCAACAGTGTTCGTCCTTGGGTCAAAACACATCACTGTACCAAATTGCATCGAAATATTTCAAACATTGCGACTTGTAGTTTGAACACAAGTTGACATGACCACACATCACGTGCCCCTGTTTCTCGTACCAGTCTACATGCAAGACTGTGTAAAATCTCAGTGGAGCCGAATCTTCTCTGAGCCCAATCTCTAACACTCACATTCTAGCAGCTATCCACATACGATTAATAAATGTATAAAATTTGGATGAAACTACATATGTAACAGAGTTTGTTTAGATATAGTGGAATGCATTCATCTTGTTTTTGGAGCTCTTACCATTAATGTTATTTTTTATTTCAGTCACAATACTACACGTCTTGTTATTGTTTTTATTATTGCTTTTATTGTTGTAGTGTGATTGCTACATCGTTGTAAATGTCCCCCTTGTTGGTGCTGAACGCCACAAAGAGCGCAAAATAACAAGAACATTTTCAAAGCAAAAGATAGCACGAGCCTATCACACTTTCAAATGTTTACAAAACAACAACATATTACGTCAAAAGTCCTTGAGATGCGTTCTGTCTTCAATGCTAATAATTTTTTTATGATGTCTTAGTATTTAGTTCTCTCGATATTATTTTCTACTTTGAAAATATTCTTAAGCCCGCAATGGGATTTTACTTCTCTCTCGGGAGTTACTTTTAAGTATCGATTAAAATTTTGATGAACTCATCTGTTAGTCCGTAATTGGTGTTTTTTGTGATTTTTCAAGTTTGCCTTTTCGTTGATCGCTAATAATTAATTTATTCCTCTTTAGAATTGGGTTTATTTTTGTGTATCGGACGTAATTTGCTCCTTCTGAGGCAGTTTCCAATTAAGTTTACCCTAAATTTCTGATTGAATACTGCCTAAATGTTCACTAACCTGAGATGAACTGCATCCTTTAGAATTGCGCAGCATCCATTACGTATTTCGTTCAAGAACTAATCGATATGATATTAAGCAAAAAAGTAACCGAATCCTATGAAAATGCTTCCTTTTTTAAAATGGACTCCGCAAACATCGAGCTAAGGAATTGCTGTGAAAATATTTCCGTATTTCCATATATATTATGCATTTCTCACTCAGATATTAGAGTTTCCAGGTCTCTAAGCACCCACGACGTTTGCACCGATATTGTATCAGTTAACGCAAGAGGTATTCTGAACTGTATCCATATAGTACCCCATAATTCGATGCCATACGTCTAAAATTAATTTTTAATATCGTTATTACGCAACTTTAGTTTACGATTTGTGTTTACGATTCGATATTATGTATTAGTTCTTAGCTTATAACCCTTAGGACACAAGTATGAATTTGTCATTTTATTAATGGCGTTTTCTTTCTTTTCTTTCTCTATTTGTTTACATACACACATTTTGTTTTTATTGTCATGTATTTGAAAAACTTGAAATTATCTTTTTTACAGCATTTATTAACTTTTAATATACTATTTTGTTCCTTAATTCCAGAAGTCCATACGTATAGTATATCTATTGCGACGGATGTGAGTCAAATTAATCCATTAAAAAGTAAAATACGGAAAAAATTTGTTGTGAACACTCAGACCTGATAGAAACCAGGCGCATACATAACAGTCGATGAGCAAATGTTCAAAATTCGGCATAAAAACTGTAGAATTGTCCAATTCAAGAATAAAGCAAAAGAGACAGAAGTAAAGCTACCTGTGGTAAATGTAACAAAGAAAAAAAACCGCGGAGAATGTATTGGATGCTTACATGTACTTTGCCCAGTTTTTCACTTGAAAAAGGCATTTATAAAGTAAAAGTTCGTATAATTTATCGAAATATTATCGAAATTATTAATCGAAAATATTTTCCTTTATTTTGTACAAATTTCTTCCCACTTTTCTGGCAACATGGCGATACAGTGCTAATAGAACGACATTTTTTGACAGCGATCGATCCATCACCCATCCATTTTCGCATTTTTTTCAGCATTCGCGAAACCGCGCATTACCATAAGCTTCTAAGAATTTGTCATGGGCTTCGGCAGCAAATTTCTTCAAATCAAACAACGAAAGTAATGAATGTCGAAAATGCAATTTTGAGCATTCCATGATTAGCGTTGTATACATTGAATAGCTCAATAATACTGAATGGAAAGAAAGATCAAAATCATCGTGTTTAACGGTTGTGTATATTGATATTTCACATTACTTCGTCATGTTGATGATCAAAATCCAAGCAAACACCGATCATTTTATTAAATTAACTATATATGTAAAAACTGCTTTAAATAAAATTTCTTAAAAATACAATCTTATTTTTTTTTTTAAATGCATATTTGATGTTTGATTTAAATACACTCATTTCAGGCAAAATAAAATATGTACCCAACAACCGGCAGTCCAGTCTTAATATCTCTTTTAAAAGCTATGGTTTTGCGTGTTTAAGGAGCCTTTACACAATGTTAAAGTATCTTTACGCGGTCGATATTGCGTGCTTGATGACAGAACCTAAACTATAAACAATAAATGATCCAAATGCGTGTTTCCCTTCGTTTCCTTCCGCCTAAAATAACGGGGTCCGCGTTTTTATTAAAACACAGAGATTTACAAACAAACTGAAAACAAAAACTAGCAAAGAGATTTCAGGTAATTTTATTTTAATTTTAATTAAATTGCTTCGCCCAATATTAAAAATTTTCCTTCAATAACTTGGGCACTTGAAGTCACTGATCTAGTGACGTCGCAAGATATGGAAATTCATCTCAAGTTATAAAACTCCTTTTAATTTTGATTAAGTTTGCATAATAAGCAACCAAACTTCCACTTCTACTACTACTCTTGAAGATGGTGCTCTTAAAGCTGTTCTCTCCACAAAAATTTTTCGGTTTCTCTGTGGCTGCTCCATTTTCTTCACAGGTTCACAGTTTCAATTTTTATACTATTGGCTAACATTACTAGTAAGAACATTTTATTACTGCATATGGTTTATTAAAGATTTCATCAAGGCATACTTGCATGACAACATACACAAGTGAACAGAAAAATATATGTATATTTTTGTCGGTGGGGTGCATTTTTTTCCATTTTGATCCTGTTACAACATCAAATATTTTATTACACATGTAAATTTAATGTTTCTAAATTTCCATTTAAAAATGGTTTTAGAGTTGTGTTAACTATAAACAAAAACTTAGAAGGAGTTCATTTCCAAAAAGATCACATATTTCGAACTGGACAATATTTAACTTAAAAATAAGGCAATACTGGTAAACATTTTTATAGAAATCAAGTCAGACAGTCAATAGCTCTCTTTAAGGACAGCTTCCATTCATTTAGGTGTGAGCATGATTTACGTCAGGTGTCTACTGGAAAATTGAATATTTTTCTACAATTATTTTTCTACAATTATTTTTTTATCGCTACTGCACTGACTTGGTCATTAAATAGCACCTAAACTACGCTCCTGAAACTACGCTATCAATAAATTGGAAGAATGTTTCAGGCCAATATGCTATTAAAATTTCTATTTTTGTTTTGTCATTCCAAACTATATTTCTCCACTCTTCGAAGGGAAGCAAAGTTTTTCTTTTTCCTCAAACTAACTGTTCTAAGAAAAAAAACTTCCCAAGCTGTTCTTCTTGGTAAATTAGTACCTAATAAACGTCGGAGTGATGTGACGTTTCCAATCACATTGCAAATTGCTCTGGACGGCTTGAAGTGAACGCTCTTGTTTAAAGTTACTATGCGATTATCGGAAGCAGAAGAAATTTTTTAAATGCTTCGCATTTCTAAACACTTTTTTTGATTTTGTGACGACTTAGTCCTACGTTGTGTTTGCACGTTCTAATTGTATGTTGTTCCCTGATTTGGAAGCTGATGACCTAGCCGTCTAGTATTATTGCGAGAAAGCAAAACGTCTGTTATGGCCAATGTCGTTCTCTTACCGCTGTGGTTATCAAGTCTCTTGAACCGTAGGAAATCTAAAATGATGCAACAAAAATGTCTGCTTTGTTTTACCTAGTTTAGGCCCAGCACACATTAAAGTTGGATCGCGTATGTCTTTCTACGCGAACTTAGCATTCCAGGGTAGACTTTACGAAACTAACAAGAATACCTAGAGAATACCTCAAGAATACCTAGAATGAACACCAGGACATAACCTGAAAAAGAGCAGAAAAAAGCAATGTAAAAAAAGAAGGAGCGTTTTTACGATATAGCGAATGTCAAAGAATCATCTGAAACAGAGTGCGCCTTTCTTATTTGCATTTTATCTATTTCAAGTACACGAGATCCGGTGTATCGAGAGGAGGAAGAGGCGTTTGAATCATGGTGGTCTAAAACACCATTGGGGCGCCGTTACCAACGTTTATTGGAATTAGAGGAAGAGGCACGCTTGGAGGAACAATTTTAGGCAGCCAAACAAAATAATGATAAAAAGGAAAATTAATAATTTTGAAAAATTAATTTTTAAGCTTAAAAGTAAACTCTTTATAACCGCTTTTACAGTTTATATTTTGTATTTCGATCTTAATGCATAAACCAGTTGAGGTAAATGGCTTTCAATCAGCTTCACTTGATCACCTAAGCACCATAGAAAGCTAATATGGAAAGAAGGATCCTGAAAAGAAAAGAATTTGTGATTCTTTTTTTTTGCCACAGTGGAAAAGAAAGAACTTGTCATTCTTTCTTTTTGCCACAGTGGAAACTAGTTATTACCTTATAAAATGTATCAAGTTTAAAGTCAAGCATCACTCGATTAACATGGCTTAAAAGCTACGTCATTTTCATCATATATAAATCCTTTATTTTAACATGTATAAATCTATTCTATTCCTCCAAAACAAAAATTCTATTCCTCCAAAAAATGTCAAATTCTATTCCTCCAAAAAATGTCAAATTCTATTCCTCCAAAAAATGTCAAATTCCATTCCTCCAAAAAATGTCAAATTGTATTCCTCCAAAAAATGTCAAATTCTATTCCTCCAAAACAAAAATTCTATTCCTCAAAAAAATGTCTGTCCGCTGTTGAATATGACATATTGGCTTTCAGGGTTTCTATTATATTTTACAGGAAAATGGAAACTTTGGCACATGAAATTCCTATAACGTAGAATCGTTAGTATCTATTTAATTCTTAACAAATATACGATTTACATATACCAGCATACACATATACCTTAGTTGATGGAGTGAAAATGTATTACGCACCTATAATTCTATTTTATTTTTATTGCAATTTAATAAATATTGGCTGTTTAACAATAACCGTTAGAAAAAACATCAAAATAACATCAGAAATTTGTCAGATATAAAAGATAAGCGAGAAGTACGTTTTTTTTACTAAGCCGAAACACCTTTGGAGAAACGAACGAGAAAAAAAAAGCACTGAAGCACTGAAGCAACTGAAAAAATCAGGAAAATGTTTAATTTATATTCAAAATTCTCTCCATTTCTTTCTCTCGTAAAAGAAAATTGCAATAACAACAATTCAAAGAAATTCTCCCAGAGCAAACAAAATTTTGCAATAACAAAGCTTTCGAGTTTTGCCTCTTCTCAGAATAAGCGTCAAAAATTTTGCCTTTTCTGAGAATATGAAATTTCTAGTTAGCAATACCTTAACCAAGTGTCAAGTAGTCAAAGAAATTTCTGAGAGTAAAAGAAATTTTTACATCAACTGAGCGAAAGCTTAATTTATACAACAAAATAAACTTCGAAGCCCAACGGCCCCTTTGACGTTTGTGAAATAGACGTGCCCGATCTTGCACGTCGCTATCTTTTCACTACACACACAATTGTCACTCGTTTTTTTTTTTTTTTTTGGTGTTGTACTTTGTAAAATGTAGCTAGCTCGGTTACGTTACAAAAAGAAGAAAGAATTTAAACTACCTCAAGTGTTCTTGATGTGACGTCAAATCAAATCTCACAGTGTTAATGTCAGTTTGTCCCGTTAATCCGTCCGTTAGTCTGAGTTCTTGCAGCTGTGGGTCCGTTAAGCCACCGTATGCGGTTACATCAGAACACACACTTACTTACTAACCTCATCTTCGCGAAACTTCCATCTTATTAATAAGTGTCTTATTATTATTTCTATGAGTCTAGTACGGAATGCCTATGTTTTTATGTTCACTAGAATTTTCATATTAATTTTTCTTTTTTCTTCTTCTTTCTTGTAAAGTTTCTTCTTCTTTTATATAAAGTTGTTTTTCAACCAATTATATTGTACGACTATTCAATATGGAGCAACTGTGCTCTAACCCACATCAATAATTTGAAAACAACCCAAAACATATGATTGACTATGATACTAAACATGTCTAGATACTTTTCTAGCAAAAATTTGCGCAAAATAACAAATGTAGTCCCACTACACACAAAAACTCTTATGTCATAAAAAACATTGTCACTCTTAAGAAATCGGTTGTGCACACATAAGTGTACACACTACTAAAGACGTAAATTCTATGTAGCATCATAATTGCGTAATAGGCTACTACACCTAATCTTTCATTTCATTCAAAACGAAAACAAAAAGAGTACATATAAAAATAACAAGCGATCTCATTGCATTGGGACCCACAACGAATTTCCGCGCGTTGAAGTAGAAACCGATTATCGACCAGTCAATGTCGGCTGCATCAACTGCAACCTTAGCAACTCAAATCCATGAACAAAGCATGCCAGTTGCAATATATAAACACGAAGAATGTCAATTACAATGTATAAAAACAAAGGTCAAGAATTGTCTGTAACTTACGTAATTATGTCGGTTTGTCAAATGTTCCTAAGGGAGAATTTGATTTATTAATTTTACAGTTTTGTATATATATAGAGATATATATAAATATGCATAATTAAAATAAATATAAATTTATAGTTTAATTTCTCCCCTACACCTGGATATATAAACGCTGCTTCATTGTAGCATCACTCTAACTTCCGCGGGCATTATGTACGTTCTTCTTCTGCGAGTCAGCATATCAATAACAGATGATTTACTGAGATGACCCACTAGCCCAAATGGGTATTATATACGTATATGTACAAACTATATTATAATTATGTAAAATGAATACGTAAAGCGGCTTGCGCAATATCTCAAGGGTAACATGGCAAACTATATAAAATATATTAAATGTATCCGCCTACAGAAAATTTTCACTCAAATTAATTAAAACCCTTAAGAAAACCTTCAATATGAGTTGATGATGAGTTTGGAGTATGTTTTCGAACCTATAAACATATATGTATACCACAGCGTGTGCGCGCTTAAAAATCTACAACTGCAAATGCTCTTGCTGTCTAAACATTCCCCATAATGTGACCTTATATCAAGAATCTTTTAACAGAATTTCGGTCCATACGAGTGAGGAGAATGAAAAGCAAGCTGTTAAATGGCTGCTAATATGACACAGTTTTTTGTTAAGTTAATCGAAATGTTAAAAAGTTCCTCAGAATGTCCTTTATTGTGTCCTTCTATTCCAAGAGTAACGTTGGCATGGCTTGGTATTTAGTTGTTGATGTTATGCTTTCTGAACTCTGCAACACACTTGTGTCTACATGTCAGCGCAGGACCCAAAACAAAAAAAAAAATTATAAAAGAAAATTAAATTTTATATATTTGGTACAATATTTGCAAAAGTCTAACCTAATTTAATAAAAGTGAATATAATGAAAAAATTTAATGCTACTAATCCTTAAATGACAAACGTAGATAAACAAATTTTAAAAATGTATTTATTTTTTGTTAATCATATAAAAACGCACTCATTAGCACCTACAGTTGTAACGATTCCCTACTGAGCCAACGTTACCCAAAATGTTTTGCATTTCTGGCTACAAATTTATTACATTTCATCTTTTAATTATTATTTTTTATTTATGAGGAAAGCCGATATGTATAAGAAAAATAATTGATGTCAAACGGAAGATGTATATATGGATATACATACATGTATGTATAGGTATTCATGTATTAACAGCGTAAGGACTATACCAATCCCTGTTAAAGACACCTAAAAGCTGTTCTCTTATATCTGTAGCGGACGAACTATTGTTCACTGTTTGCAGATATAACCCAATACCCGCCGTATCTATAAAGTAGTCTCCAGACCAATTTGATGTTCCAATATATGCCGCATTGTCGGTAACCATGTACTTATTGTGATTAACCCGGCTATGCGGTATTTTCAATTGATCTTTGTTTATAGGTACAATAAATCGTCGTACCTGTATATCGACGCCTTTCAGGGATTTGGTCAGATCTGTTAACGATTTCAGAAAATAGTTTTCAGATTTACTGGAGTAACGCCACCAAGAAATAAGTAATTTTATTTTTACTTTATTTTCAATAGCCACTTTTCTCAAAGCATCATCGATAAAAGGCCAATATCTCATACTTTCAGTATACATTATAAGTGGATAGTAGTCCATCACTGCGATATACACAAAAGATTTTGCATCATTTATGGTTTTCAAAATGCATTCCAAATCATCCACCCGACCGTCTGAGGTCAAGGGCGGTGGAGAGCTCGAAACCACTGCGTGCAAATTATTTGAACGACTATTTACAATTATAGGGTTAGCAAAATTGAAATTCGTGGAGTATTCCTTCGGCCATTTCTTAGGAATGTTGGCTGTTTGACTACCAAGATACCAATATTCATTAAAGATTTTCATAAAGTCTTCAGATAATGTTTTACAATTTATACCAAGGACTCCTAACTCTTTGACTTGAGTCAAAGACCTCCAATCCATATTTGCACTTCCCACATAAAAATGCTTATTATCTACAACCCATAATTTTGTATGTAAGACTCCTCCGTCTAATAAACGAGTAAAGTTGACGGAACGCACTTCAGCTGCTCCCATTTGTTGCAATATTTCAGTGTCTGAATTGTTTGAAATGGCTGTCGGCTCGCTTTGTGCGATACGAATTGTAATGTTATGATTCGCTCCTTTTGCTTTAATAGCTTCATATATATTTTCCCCTAATACAGCCGAAGGGTGTTCAATGACGTCCGCTCCTAACATTGTCCAATAAAAAGAACCGATATTTAACGATTCTTCGGTAAAATTTATTAAGATTCCCCAGGCATTATAAGTTGATAAAAACTTTGGACTATTTTCGCTATAATTTAGCCCAACAGGAATGCTTTCCACCAATTGAAGGCTGCATTGCCCGTCAAATGCGTATTCATTCATAACAATACCATTACTTAAATTACGAAATATACTATAGATAGCTAAGCCGCATGTAATGAAGATTATAAAACAGCAAGCTCGATGCCACCATGCAGAAGATCTGACCGATGTGGTCGTTAAATATTCAAAAGGGATTTGGAGATACGTCCACTTCGTATGAGGATATTTCATCTTCATATTTGATATTGTAAACGCACACCGAAAAAAGGAACGCGTACACTTTATTGATTTCAACGGAAATTGTTGGCATTAGTTTATTTCTCCAGCCAATGCAGCATCTAAAGATGAAATATTCCAATTTTATTCCCTTGCTGGCGCATATATAATCCGACACTTAATTATCAAATTTCGACTTAAACAGCCCACACTTTGTTATACATTGTTGAAAGTAATGCTTAGCATAGTTTTCTTCTTTTTACTGTAGTTTTGTAATGCATTTTCATTTTGTAATACCAAATGTCAGCAGCTCATTAATTTTTTACGTTCAAAAGAATAAAAAGAAGAAGACAATAATAATATGTTTTGTGTGCTGAAAACAAATTGGAGTTTATTGTAATGGACACGATGTCTACACTTTCCGTCAGCCCAAACAATATTAAAACTGTAGATACGAGATGCCGCACATGCATGAAAACTGCATCAAGTTATCTTTCCTTGCAGCAAGAAATTAACGAAATTGGCACTCATTCAAAAACTTACGGCGAGCTATTGAAGGATATAGTGCAATTGGACGTAAGTTTTAACACGTACAATATTTTGCGAAAATATTAGACCTAATCCTGTTATTGAATGCTTAGTACACTTCTGTTTTAGAAGATCAACTGCCGCAAAGAATATGCAAAAAATGCGCCAGTTTGCTAAAGAGAATCTATGCTTTTGTTGTGCTAGCACGTAAGCGACATGAAGAATTTATTTTATGCAGTCTTACAACTCAAAACTGCTTGAAAGAAATTCCAATTGATTTGCCTTTACTTAATGATGTACAAATTAAGGCAGATCCTGATGAAAACGAAGCATCACAACATTTACTAGAGCTAGTGGAAGTGCAAATTAAAACAGAACCAGAAGTAACGGAAATTCTAGGGGGTAAGAACGAAAAAGCTGATCGTTCCTTAAAGACTAACGTAAAACTTAATAGTGCCAAAACAATGGACAAAAATGCGTTAAGGTAAATAATTACAACCGATTAAAAACATAACCTGCAATTATGAGGTTTTTATTAGTAATTGCCGTGTGGAAAATATAAGCAGTGATGCTACTGATGTCTCGTCGGCGGTTGAAGATGATGTAGCAGAAGAATTCAATTTGCCGCTTAAAGCATTGGCCGTGCGTTGCGATGTTTGCGATAAAGTGTACGAAAATGCAGCAGCTTTGAAAAAACACAGAACTTATACTCATATGCCAGACGAACAAAAGATACCTTGTGCATTATGCAATTTTAAAACTAGCCGTACGTCAGCAATTAAAGTTCATTTAAGAAACATGCACGGTCCAGAAACTGTAGATAAATATTTCAAACCCATCACAGTGTTTAAAGGCAGCTTCTGTTGTACATTATGTCCTAAACGATACAGTCGCAAAGGCGATTTGCAAAGACACGTTAAGCAAGTACACATTAATGGTGAGAATACTATTAAAACCCCAAAATCAAGCCGGAAAACTAAAAAGGGACTAGTTCGGACTTATTTATGCACCTTTTGCGGTCAGTCATTCGGCAGAAAAAGCACGTTAAGCACACATGTCCGCATACACACCGATGATAGACCATACAAATGTGAATTCTGTGAAAAGACTTTCAAAAGTTTAGTAAATTTAAAATATCATTTGGTAACACATAGCGACGAAAAACCACATACTTGTTCCGAATGCGGTAAATCATTTAACCGTAAAGATAAATTACGCAGGCACATGAGAGTTCATTCTGATTTACGACGTTATAAATGCAGTGAATGTGAGAAATCGTTTAAATATTCCTGTGTGCTCAAAACTCATATGCAAATTCATTTAGGGCGGGATTCATTCGCTACTAAATTTGGCAATAACAAGCTTTCATTAACAACGTCCCCAAATGTGCAAAGTGTGCCAAATGAAAGCGACTAATGAAGGAAATTAAAATTTGAAAAAACAAGAGGGGTTGTTATCTCATGATTACTATGATAAAAGTCTTTTTTAAAATATATTCTGCAAGTAAATAAATGCTCAACAATTACATTCTGAAGCAATATATTTGTAACGCTTGCATAATAATATATTTAAAAATTTTCCGGGGATGCATAATATTTCATCATAGACTTCGTATGCTTGAATTGCAAGCCTTCTGTTGCAGCTAATACTTCGTCGATAAAACTCTGCGAATTATGTATAGTAGTTCCACCCAGGATGACACGATAGCCGTTATTGTTCAGCTGATGAACTGCCAAAGCTTCCTCATAAGTAGTTCCCCCTATAATAAAAACTACAACTTCTTGAGGTGGTCGCCGAAATGGCACTAATTCTGAATTAATGGCCGGATATAACGGATCTAATTCACGGCCTTTAAAAATATCTTCCAAAGTTTCCTTTAGTAATGGTGTATGCTGAGTAAAAACATTTTCTACGCCCTTCAGTCCTTTAATTAGATTCCGTGTCAGTTTTACAGCATCTGTTATGCGTACCAAACTAAATACCTCTCCTTGGCGTACATGAGTGCCAGCGTACTCAATCAAACTAGGTATTATGTGAGCTTGGGCGCTTCGCATTTTGATTATTTGCAATAGGCCCGAAGTGTCGCAATTGGCGTGACGTTCGTAACGTAAAGCGTACAGAGCTACTAATTTAATAGCATCATTAATAGCAATTCTTTCATCTGCGATGATTTTCTTAATACGTTGCAGCTGAGCGGAGTGCTCGGCTTTGCAAGCTATTTCTTGTTCCAATTCAGAAACTTCAAACAGATTACGTTTGTTAGTTAAATTAGACAACTCACCCATTATGCACAAATGTTTTTGAACAGTGCCTGACATTTTCTTGAACTGCGGATATGATTCAATAAAATTTTTCATATCAGCTATACTTTCGACCTTCTTGTGATCCTTGGCTTTACGCTGAAACTCCTCCATTAAACTTTTAATGGTTGAACCTATCTCACCGAAGTTTGCATACATATTCTTACTATAGAATTCATCTTGCTCACCAGATAAAACCAATTCTTTAAAATCATTAGGTATGCCCTGAACATTAGACAGATCTAGTCGGTTATTTCGTATTGTTAGTAGCTCATGAACCATAGCTTGATAAGTCCACTGATGTAGTAAAGGCGTGACCGGATCATCACGACGGTCGAGTATTAAGAGCAAAGGTGGGGCTGCTCCATTTTCTTGTTGTCGAAATTCAAAAAGTGTGGAGTCTTTAGTGATTTGCTCAAATATTTGTTTGGCTAAATTTTGAGCAACGGACGATCCAGCTCGGTAGCGTATTACAGGGTTCAATCTCAACGTTAGCAATACACCAATAATTCCTTGTACAGAACGAGTTAAAGCTTCTGGGAGCCAATTTAAACGCTGCATGGATAGTGGTATATTTAAAGAAAATAAATTGGGATTCACACTTAAATAATCAGCATAAAACTCCTTCACCTCCCTTACAGATTCGCTCTCATCACATTCAGCCAGAAATTTGATATCAGTACGTGGAATGATATTACTAAAATCTGTTATATACACATGTAAAAAATAAATATATTTGTTTTAATGTAAAATTCAAAAGACATTATGGAACTTACATATATAATATGAACCATATTTGGGACTACGTAATTCATTTGCTAGAAGTTGAATATTTTGTTTGGTTGGTCTAATAAAAACTATACATTTGAGATATTTCATGCGCTCATTAGAACGCCCAGAATCGAGGCGTTCAAACAAATACACCTCGCGTTGCAGCATGTCGGATTGACTAAAAGCCATTGATATAATGCTAGTCTATAGAAATGGAAAAATTTTTGAACTTTTTAATGAAAGTAGAATAGAAAAGACTTACAGTCTCTCGATCCAGTAGCATGTTTTTCATGCCTGGTCCTGACTCACTACACATTTTCTCAATGTACAATCTAATGCCGCTTATTAAATTCATGGCCACTTTTTGGAGTAGCTTCTGTACAATTAAATTAATTTTTTAATAAAAATCCACTTTAGTTCTTGCACGGTAGACATAATGCTGCCATATCAGAATTATGTACAAATTTGTTACTATATTAAGTGTGCAAGGAATGTAGACGAAATTGGTGAATAAAGTCAACAAAATATTGCTTGAAAAACTATGAATTAAAAACCAACAGATGAAAAATATTGACATTAAAAAATTATATCATTGAAATTCAGCGAATCAAGTGGTCGAGTTATATATCTGTGTTGATTCAATCTTTTCGGTGCTATCAACTTATTGCATTTTTGCTAACGGCATATAAAAGAAGCATATCTAGTTTATTTATTTCATTAATAAGCAAATTACATCAGGTAGCGGACGTTGAACATGCAAACAATAACAAAAATTAATTTAATTAAAATTAGGAAATTCAAAGAAAAATGGAGCGAAGTATTATAACCTAAACCAATCTCTAACCTTGTTAAGTTTGAAAAAAGAACTTCGCATTCATTATGAATCTTTCCCACTTGGCACGGCGAATTATATGTCATTGATTCGCTAAAGTTGAGAAGAAAAACAAGAAGCAACTGATATTTTTGAACGCATAAAAAAATCCAAACTTGTTTGGCTCATAAGAATAAATTTATTATGTCTGTTCAAACATTATGAGAAAAGAAGGTTCGTAATTGCTTACGCTAATTAGAACTACTGTGTGCTTATCGGAAATGCCACATGTACAGCTGCGGAATGTTTACAAATCAATGGGGGTTACGTGAATTTGAGAGAAAAACAGTTGCAGAATGTTTACAAACATTTTCTTTTCATCATTGGTTGAATAAAGATTGGAAAAGCATTGGACAGTTTCGGTAACATTTCATTCATTGCCGTGAATTATAAATTATATTTATTTAGGGCCTTATTAAGTGAAATAGGGTCTGTATGTTTTTAAAACGAGTTTACCTTCTGGACTTATCAATCGGTGTGGATTTCGGTTTTGACCACTGATTGTTTAGTGTTGTGCGCCCAATCGATAAGCTGAGTACTCACTGTAGCTACGACGAAAGAATAAATAAGCAATATTTGATTTAATTGTCTTCATAATTTTAAATCTTTAGTTTGCAGTGCGCAATTTAGCAATTTCGAACTTTATATCATCAAAGCAATTTTAAATAAATGAAAAATTGAACAGTACTTTTAGACATGTGAAAATTGTCTTAAATTTTCTCATTTTATTTACAATTAAAAAATGTTGCTGTCAGCAATCTTCAGTGTTATGAAGAGCATTTGTCGGATGGCGTGGTGTATCAATCACACCAAATTCATCTTGAGAGATTGAGTTATAATTTCTTATGCATAAAAAGAAAAATATTTTGCACTATATCTAAAACTAAACATCTTGAAGATATTTTTGCTTACAAAACACTTGACTTGATTTCCA
>CCAG010000859.1:0-10320 GCA_001077435.1 Glossina morsitans morsitans | reverse complement strand
GTTTGGCAATATGGAAAATGTGGTGGGCGCGTAAGAATTCTTTTCAATCTTATCCTTACTAAGGCTCTCTCAAAACAATAAAAAAATAAGTCCTGTTTAGCGACAACAAGTTCCAACTTTTAGTGAAAATGGTTTCACAGAAGAGCAATTTATACCGTGCTGCACACACTTGGGCGACAGTGGTGTTATTTACCTTGTCGTAGGATAGCAGTGTTTTCATGGGAAGTCAGCTTTTATACGACGACGAGATGTAAGGAACTTGCTCACAAAAACAAATGAAGTCTATGTAGGATATATAATTGATTTATTGATTCATTTATATATATAAGAAGGCTCAACTACAACAGCCATCAGCTGAATGCAAACTAATCTACAGCTTAGTAATCGTTCTTGCTCGGTAAGTAGGAGCTAGACACAGATATACAAAACATTCAAGTTAGTGATGATTCCATCCGAGTACGGTGGAAGGCTTGGGGTTTCATTTTCATTAATAGCCTACGATGACCTATTATTTACAACAATATGAAGAGTGAAAAAATATCCTCAGTCGTATTTTACACTCAAGAAGTAACATAGAACGACTACTTCATAAGGTAGCAAGTATTCGAGAGTACGATTAAACGTAGAATCGAGTATTCGAGACTTACTTTCAGAGGAATATAATTTCCTTGCTTCGCTTTTGTCTAATTTAATCCCGATTAGATAGTATTGACATATCGACGAGAAAGGGCGCCGCTACGGAAGACTGCGATAGCAGTAAACACAACTTTCTATATTCAGGTAACTTATAATATCCGACCTAAATTATGGCCATTTTTTTAAATATTAAATATTATGAGAAATAGAAAAAATCGTTTCCTTTCAAAGTTCTCTTTCCTGATGAGAAGACGAGAAATTGTTATAATTTTCCCCTGATTCGCCATACGCTCCTCATTTCTTATTTGTGCGCACATGTGTTCACGTCTGCTCGTTAGGAAAACTTTAATCACCCTTTAGCAAAATTTTAATGTGAAATGGTCCAAAAGTAACGTGTGCCCGCTCCTCCTACCAATCCTTGTTATTATAATTCACTCAATAGAAGGAAATTTCTATACACAAGCTTATTTAATAATATACTTATTTCGGTATATATTTATAATATAAAGGGACACACCTACACATGAGAACACGTGCAAAAGATGTGTCTTATAATTGAAAGGACACAGATGTTCTAAAAATTTATCAGAGACATTGTTAAAAAGTACGGTAAGCAACAGAAAATAAACTTTAATAGCACCAAATGGACTTACAAGCCTTAAATATATATATACATATATGTGTGTGTGTGTTTGTGAGTATTAACGAATCCAAGTGTGTATGTATAATGTATGTTGTTATATATTATATTCGTTGTCTAGGTAAGTGCGTATCAAAGTAGAGAAATGTTTTGATATAGAGACCTCTCTCTCTCTCTCTCTCCATTCATTATCCTTATACACACTTGTGTGTGTTTACAATATGTATACCACAAGTTGTGGTATCATATAAAATACTTTGGCATCAGAAAACTTAATAATTTAGTCTTATTTGTACTGTTTGTATATATATATATATATATATACAAGAGGGATCTACACGGTTATATGGTCTATGTGTTGCCTGCGTATACGTTCAAGTTATTAATTGAAAACTTTAAAGTTCATGTAGAATATATATAGATATATATATATATATATATATATATATATATGGATGTTTCTAGCAACAAGACATGTTTGGATGTATGTAATATCATGACTAATGCATTTTTGCCGAATATAATTAAATAGTTTTCATAAAGTTTTTCCTTTTCCTTTAATTAGAACCTACGTCGCTATTTAGCGAAAGACGTCGAAGGTTTCAAGCACCAAGTGAGTGAGTGTAAGTGCGCGTTATTTTCAAATAAATTAAATTTTATTTAGAATTTCTTCGAAAAGGTTTTTCTTTCTTCTTTTTTTTTTTTTTTTTTTTGCTGATGGTGCCTTGACATGTGTACATAATATGGAAAATTATTTGAACACAACTGTAGTTATTCCCAAAGAATATTTATTAGTACTATTTATACCGTTTGCTAGTGTGACGACACATAAGTCTGTTAATTATTAATAAACTTTTAATTACAATTAAAAAACACGTATGCGTGTGTGTGTATACATATTGTACACGCATATATTTCCTCTGCCACAACATATTTTCATTCATTGTGCTTTCTGTGTCTCGCGCATGTTGTCATTTGCACAGTGATTGAAAATGACAGCTGAATTTTTAATTATGCTGCCTGTTAAAAAAATAATAAAATAATAATCTGTTGCTTCTTCTACTTCTTATTGGAGAAAGCTATTTCGCTATGCAAAAAAAAAAAAAACAATTAATGCACCCACCAACTGCAACATGCCAATGCATATGTGTATGCGAGCGCGTAAATTCGTTGTTAAAACTATTTAAAAGTATTCGCACGCCCCAAATAATTATTTGTTTTTTTATTTATTTTTCCTTTTCGAAGCATAACGTATTGATGTTAATAGATATATGTTTCGCTAATGGTTCTAAAGAATACGTATATAATACGACACAGATACGATCATTTATTTATATACTTTTTCACATTTGAGCGAATGGGTGACGTAAATGAAAATTGTTTTCCTTTTATAGGATACGGATAAACACAATATCGATAACTCGAAAGGCTGATACTTTATCTATAACAGTCATAAGAATTTAACAAAGATTTTAGAGATTACGTGTGCGTTGAAGAAATTAACAGTCGCATCCTTTATGTAGTTCAACTGCGTCGTCAATATATGAACCCCTACGATTCTATTTTTGCTCAATAACACAATCCATGTAATAACTATGGGCAGCCTTACAGGCGCGTGACATGTCCGGTGGACGAATTTTGGATGTGTGATGGTTCGTTATGAATCCAAGTCTAATCGACAATTGTCCAGATTGTCCAATAATTGATCTGGCGATGGTTATCTTATCTCAGATGCTTTGGGATCTCTTTGGCCACAGTACTGTGGAAGTCACGTCAGTTGCCTCAATCAGTGCTATGGATCTATGAATCACCAGGTGGACGTGAAGGCTTGAAGAAAGTACGCTACGAGCTGGGGTAAGCGTTTTCACGACTGTTGCAAATCTAAAACTAACAAGTTTGTGATATTTAGAACATTCGCAGCTATATTAAGCTGCCTAAAATATTCCCTACGGCTAGGGGTACCTTTAGTTGAAACCACCACCACCACCAGAACGTATACTTTGTTGTAACAGCTGCCAAGGCCTCGCCTTGCAACAAACACGCAGTATAAATATTCTATCTTCCCCATCGCCTAGTTTTGACACTATTGAGCGCGTATTGAGATTCCGAAGTGAAGGGCGGTGATTAACGCTTCCAATGTCCAGGTGTCGTCGGGCAGTAATAACACCACGGCGCTTGCGTTACATAACTAATGCAGTTTTATGCACTTTGCCCATAGTTCCTGCACAAAAGCACAAATCAGGTAAAGACGCTTCTTGGCGAAAGCCGTTCAATATTCCATTGAGGTCGGACCGATGCCGCTGAACTTTTGTTTTAATTCACATTTTCGATCCCCATAACATTATTTAATTTTTTTGATTTATTCAAGAAGGCGAGAATGGTACACGAAACTTCTGGAATATTATTAATCCACAAACAAGGTAAAATCCCTAAGACAAAGGAGAAGACAGATATCAATGCAATGTTTAGATGGAAGAATGACATTTTTCAAAAGTTGAAACGAAACACGCGGGCGGGATAATTCGGATTGATTGATTTTAGACGGTGAAATAAATTTAAATTATCTTGAAATAATAGATTAGACGTTTAACCGAGTAACAGAGAGAGAGAGAGACAGAGTTAGGAAAGAGCCAAAAATAAATCATTTAGCTTCGATCGCCAATATCAATATAATCCTCCTGCGTATCAAAACCTGTAAATGTGAGTTTACTGCATAAGTAGTCGAACAGTTAAGAATCCCGACTACTAAGTCGACGTTTGCGGCAGACTTTTCTATGCTCCGTCGGTAAAGGCATAACATCTATTAATTCGACGCACATCCATTAAGGCTGCGGTCACCAACTCCCTATTTATTTCTAGAATCGCAAATTGCGTATAAAAATACTTCTGGAATTTCTGGAATATACGTAAAGAGTTTTCGTTCGTTTCTAAGTGACATTTCCTCGACATATTTCCCAAAGGATTTTATTGAAATATTTTCATTCATACGTAGTATAGATCTAAAATATTTAATAGCCAGTCTTAAGAGAATCATTAAATAACTCCTTGAAATACAAAATCGAATGGAAAGAAGAAATGAAAAATCTTTCATTGAAAATAATTATGGGAACAGCAAGGCGCCTATTAAATAAAATAATGCAAACCAGGTGTTATCGGAATTAAGCAATTACTTTTTTAACAGTTCCTCTGGTGTAAGTGGTAACATAGTTTTGAAAATTCCAGATGTTATTTTCCGAATAATAATAAAAGACAAAATTAATCTTGGGATGGGATATCGCGGGGGGATCTTTCAGTGAAAACTATTAAATAAAATGTAGACAATCATAAAAACAGTTAGGTGTCATCCGCATTACACAATTACTCTTATTCTCTCTCTGTCTATCAATCAGGTGCACAACTTTGCTAGAATAAGAAAAAAAAAAAAGCAAAGATTCCATAATTTAAGGGAAATATTACACGTGGCTGTTATAGCTGTTAGTTAGTCTGCTGCCACAACTGTGGATTTCCACAAGCAATAAGAGTAAAGCCTGGAATGAACGATTTAAAGGGATTGTGAGTGAGAAAATAAATGGTAATGTTTTTGATTAGCTTAATTATATTAATTATCCAACTATGCCACGTCGTAAGCCAAAAGCCCATAAATATTGAAGCTAAATTCTTGTTAACGCAAGTGAGGCTCTTTGCAATATTTAAATACACATATGCACGCGCACATGCCTGATATTATATATACGTTTCATAGTTCGTTAGTGTATTTATGATATAAACTAAAATATTAATCAGATGTTTATGCAAGAAATTACTCAACCTTATCTAAAAGCCAAGGTGTATATAAGCGGTAATATTATAATACTACTACTACTACTACTACCACTACCACTACTACTACTCTATTATGCATTCGAGGAATAATTCAACTTCATTTTAATTGTACTGTTTACATAGAGACGTTTTTTTTTACATCGTATGCGTTTGTTGTGATCCAGTGGTTATTTTATCTGCAAAAATATATTTCGCATATGCATATGCTCTCCTCGCAAGTAATTTCTGTTATATAAATATTTTTATTATTTATTTTTCGAGTACTCTTAACTATATGCCCAGCTCGTGTGCTCGTAAATTTAACAGTGCAAGCACGATATGATACGAGACAATGACAATAATATATACTATAAATATTCTACCATTTATGGGGAATTTCGTGTAAATTCGGAAGAAATTCTATTTTAATCAATCAATTAATCAAGACGACGACTTCACTTTCAAGCCAAGTTTCGGCTGAGTCTTTACGTAAATGTTCGTTACGCATCAGAGTTTATGAAAGGAGTTGGATTTTTAATGGTTCGAATTAATGGATCGGAATATATCGTACGATAATAATAACAATGTTTTCGCCGAAGCATTATATAGCGGGCGGTGATTGTCTTTTTTTTGTAATTTACATTCAACCTTGAATGCCGCGAATCTAGGCATAATATAATGAGTAACAGTAAGAATATCTAGTAAAGAGTTCGACAACTACAGCAAATTGCTCAGAGTCCTACAAAGATCGACGCTCATGGAGGGCCTACGGACCTAAGTTCAAACCGAATGAAAGAGTCCCAAAAATTCGTTGTAAGTAGCACACGTCAAAAAACAATTCCTCAAACATACCGAGAGACCCTTTAGTTTTTTTCACTCTCTATTAGTCATTATTGTACAATTTTGTTAGGGGGTAGGAGGCTAATGCTGCAAATGCGGATCCTCCCTGGCAAAATGTCGAGCGGCAAGAGACTTCGCAATTTGTCCGCGTTTTAAAGACACAAACGAGTAGCGTCTCGTCGGTTCATATTTTCCCGCTGACCAAGCGGGACAAACGTTTTTGTTTTTACTTAGCTTTCTGTCAAATTGATTTTTATTGAAAGGTTCGATCTTGAAAGGATAATAAGTATGATTTTTTGCTTAGACTTGGTCACGGCCATTACTGCTGCATGTCCTCAGCTGCAAAATGATGGAAGACATGCTCTTCTCGTACTAAGATAATTTAAAAATCGATTAAAAGCGCCACTAAATTCCGCGTGAAAACATATACCTATGCGTTTCCTATTAGCCATAAATGAGGTAACGTTTAAAAAAGGCGTGTCATTTAATATGAAGTGTCTCAGTTAAGTATATTAAGTATATGAAGCGATAATTTATACATTGTTACGATGGTTCGCGTTCGAGGAAAACTAACTGCAAAATGCAAAATCCGACAGATGCATCCCATACATTTTTGTTACGACTTTTTAAGATACGAGAAAAAAAAAAAAAGAAGAGGAAAATTAAATAAAATAAATCAAGAAAATCAACATTGAAATTGACAAGAGAAGCGATTAATAATCGAGCCGGTTCTTTATGATGACAACTTTTCATATTTACGCTGACAAAGGAGGAAAAAGCAAACAGAAGGAAAATGTTAAAGATAAAGAAAAAAAAAAAAAAAAAATGGAAAAATAAAATGTTTTTTTTCGTAGATTCCTAAGGTGCACACAGCACGACATATTACACTTAATAATATACGTAAATATATATATAAATCTTCTATATAAAATAAATTTCATTTCTTATAAATCTTTTCGCAGTAGCAGCGCTAGGCACAGCTGGACGAGTGTATATTATATTAGAATCCCTATGAGCTTTTATTGCATTTATTCAAAGATATATTTAAAGAGAAGAAATTCATTTTAATCAAATTTATAAACAAAGTTCATATTTAATAGGAAAGGAAATTAAGATTTTATTAAGGGATGATGATGATTATGCCCACTTATTACTTCAGGTGACAGAAAAGAAGAAGAAGATGAAGAAGAAGAAGAAGAGAAAAAAAAGAGTCTCCTTTGATAAGCTGATTATGACACATATGTTGTGTGTTTTGTGTGGCTTAATGCATGCATGAGCTGTAAATAAGTTAAATAACCGATCGGAGAAGTGAAATAAAATCTCGTGTATCACTCATGCATCTTTATGTGTATGTGTAAATGTAAGAAAATAATGTTTATTGAGTGACCAAAAAAATGCTTCAGGCACTACTACTTTATACATATTTCCCGGAATATTTATGTAGGATAAGTTGCGGCGTTTCCTTTATATGCATTCTGCAGGACATTTTATATGCATTTTATATTTTGTATGCATATTTCCATTGTTGTTGCTTTTTAATATTTTTTCCTTTCCTTTCCTTTTCTTTTTTTGGTTTATTTTTTACTTACCCAAATAAGCTTGCTGTGGTTCGGCCATTTGTATAAGAGCAGAATCCTTTTTATTGTATAAAATCTTTACACGTTGCACATCGCCATAAACACCTGCACGAGAAAAAGAAATAAATAATTGAAAGAGTGAGGCGATATAATTAATATTTATTAATTAACTCGATTAATGCATTATATGTGTATATGTGTGGTTGCAGTGTAGCTTACGGATGAATATATATTCGCTTTGAAAAGAATAATAAATAATTTTTATTTAAAGTAAAATAAATATGCCAAACTCTCTATATTTTTTAATATTAATTGTGAAGTTGGATCGGCCAGGAGGTTTTTTTTTTCGGCTGGTTCAACATTTTAGTTATTAAGGGCTTGTTCGTTAAAAAACTTCCTCCATGAAAATACATTGTTGTCTAGTGGTTCACCTTGATTGCTTTGCAAACCATATGCACGCGGACCTGCCCACCTTTAAGCACATTTTGAATGTCAAGATCCCGTTTTTTGGTTTCAGGTTGCTAATCGACGGACATATGGACGGACATGGCTAAATCGATGCTTCTTTTCAAACCAATGAAAATTAAAGACTTCTTTAATACGTTTTTGTCTCCATCACCAATTTTACGAATTAGACCAAGACGCGCAAAGAGTTCATACGTTAACAACCATTTTTCCCAAGACCTATTGTCTATGACAATTTTGTTTTTACCTAAAATTATCTATCTTGGACATGGCGATTCAAAATGTTGATCGAGCTTTTTTTATATAGATATAGGCCCTCTCAATCGATCTTTTTGAACGTCACAACAGATTTAATTAATTACTGAACTTTACATCACGCTCTTGTGATGCTTGTGAAACCATCAATTAAAGAGAACAGAGAAAGAGAGAGCTGCGGGAGAATGAGAAATAAGAATCATTGTTCTGCCAGATAGGGCTGAAGCGCTGTTATGAATTTGAAACATCGCCTAGCAGCATGCATTAAGAAAGGCTTATAATACGCTCGATTCTTCTGATGGGCCAATGGGCAGGATTTTCGTTAAGTGGCTACGATAAGTTGAAAGCGAGTAAATCAGTAAAAAATCTGATTATTGGAAATGTGCTCGTCCTAGTCGATGTACGTACTGCACCACAGGTGCAGGCTATTTTTCCCCTTTTTCTCAATACTTTTGCAATTTAATAAAAGAAAAGTTAGTCGAAAACTGTTTCGAGTTACATTAAAAGATTTCTCATTTCTCTATGCTAGAAATGCCTGGAAAATATATATGGGCATAGCATAAGCCCATAAGCCCATAAAGTTTTTTGTGGCGAAAGGTGAAATAAATATAATTATTTTCAATTATTGCCCAAAAAGTATTAAAGCACATTCCAGTCGTCAATCATTCATTTTCTTCTGCAGAATATATATTACACTGTGGGAATATGTTCGTGCCATGAAAGTTTGCACTGTTCGGAATCGTCGTAAGCTTGAACCGATATTATTTTACATAAATATATATATATGTATACTATACATTACTTTTGATACATATATATATATATATATATATATATATATATATATTTATATATTTATATATGTATACGTATATATATGTATATATATTTATATATTTTTATTTGCGTATAGTTTAAAAGAAAATATTAAAACAAAGTCATAAATCGTGGCTTGGCGTAACTTTTCTTAAGAGATTATATGTTATGAACGAACAAGATGATGGTGGGGGGGAAGGAAAGGACCGGAATCTCTCAGATTCACATAAAACCTCAACAGCATGTACATATGCATATAAAAGCAGTGGTTGCTTGGGAAAAGTTTTTTAAGTAAATAAATAAAAAAAAAAAAAAAGTAATGTTCATATAAATATAAGAAGAAAAAGAAGAAGAAGAAAAATGGAAAAAGAAAATAAAAAAGAACTTTGAAAACTACAATATTTTAAATAAACTTCAAAGTAAAAGTTGGACTATATTAGGTTTGCGAAGATGATGACAAAATACACGACGTTATTACTTTGTTGTTGTCTGCTTGCGCAGAGGGATTTACCATCATTGCCGATAACAACATAAAGTAACCGCAACACAAGATCAGCTGAGGAAATTATTAACAATTGCCCGGCTCCATATATCGTAAAGCCAGACGGACACAAAATAAAACGATATTTTTTCTTATTTAACGTTAGTGGTTGTTAAGCTAGTATTCAAAACTTTTAACTTGTTACAAGAACAACGCAGCACAACAATATTAACTTTAAGTCTAAGGAACTTTTTAGGCTGACAGTAGATTTCCCCTATTTATGCAATACAACATCAGTAAGGCAACAGCAACAACAAGCACAGCAACGTTTGCTTAGGTACAGAAATTATTGATTATTCTTTCACACACAGCAGGGCACAGTTCTAATGGAGCTGGTAGGTAGGGACACAACAAGTATAAGTACATTAAAGCGATTAAAACGAAGTACACGTTTATGGTAATATTGCGTAGTTGTCGATTGCTGCTACAGGTTCGAGATATCTAATCAGTAAATCATTAAACAGAATTGTATTTGAAATTTGATTAGATGGTATTATACACTAGACATCGACGACGACAACGACGACGACGACGACGATGACGACGCTGGCAGGCAAACAGAAATTTCAAAGAATTTAATTTTGCACATTATATGCATATTGAGAACAAATATCCAAAATTTAACGGCAACTGTATTGAGAAAATAACAAGACAGGAAGGTCAAGACAATAGTTTAATAGATTACTTAACTGCGGTGAACTGTAACAGTTTGAATTGAGTGTTGTTCATTCTCACCTTTCACCTGATTG
>CCAG010000849.1:0-16410 GCA_001077435.1 Glossina morsitans morsitans | reverse complement strand
AGATATTCCGGATATCAGATACAAAGAAAATCAACTTTCACTTTTTACTAGATTTTTAGACGACTTGTCTGTCTTTACAGGAGGGCAAAAGCATGTGGAATGTGGCCGCAACTCTAGTGAATTTTCCCTCGGCTAATCCACAACACTTACGAATCGGCCATACACCTCGCAAGTCACAAATAATCTCTATCCTCCACTTCTGTCCACCTAACCGTGGCTGTGTAAGGGGGACGTCTCCTTAATGAAAAGGGAAACAATAAAAAAAAGGAATCTCCACAGTACTTACAGGATTCTGGTCCATGTTTGCAAAGGGAAGCAATTTTGCCTAGGTTTGCCTAGGCAAGTTTGATTTATTTCAAGTATTTCACTTATAGGCAGTTCACGGTGGCTTATCAAAGGAAAGAAGGAAATAACTCTGCTAACTCTTCAAAAGTACTCATGCCTGTAGTGTTGATTCAGATGTGGAAAGCAGATCAAATCACAGACTGTGATCTTTCATTCATAGCCTAGATGATTAGGTTAGATATTCACAAGCGTCAAATATTTGCAACACGTCAAGGACAGTAGAATTTTTTGACTTCTGCCAACTAACGATCACAAAAAATTATTTCTAACGCGGAAAGAGCCCCTAAGCTAGAAACATATAGATTATCTACGCACGCTTAAGCAGAGAGAACATTGCTTTGCTTCTATATTCCTGTAGTGAGTGATATCCATCTGGAACTTGAGTTGATGCTTACTACCCAAATTTATTAAAGAGTGTTGAAAGATCAATTGAAAATTACTTTTTATAAAATAATATTTCGTTTCGAAATCTTTTTCTTTCCGGCTTTTTACTGCTCATGCATGCAGATAGACTTTGTAATTGTTTTGCTGTAGGAAAAACAATAACAACGTCTAGGAGGCTAGTCTGTTTTCTTTGGACTAGTTGGCCGACAAAACGACTATAACAACGTATTTACCCAACGATCAGCAGCAGCAGCCAATCTTCCTCAACCATGTTTTACCCATTATTCAGCTTAGTGACTATGAAGCAAATTTAAATGATTGGCTTTCTCGTATTGTTATTTTTAAAAGTGATTGCAAATGCGTTTTGTAAGCATCGCAACGTCTATTCTACTCGTTCTTCTCTCAATGTCTCCTCACTTTTTTGCACTTTGGCATCATACATAACAATACATTTGAATGAGTTATCTTTGTATGGATGCTGATGTTTTATTTTGTTTTTTTTTGTTTTTTTCGTTCCTCCAATTTCCATTTTGACCAGGTAAAGGTAAAAAGGAGAGTAAAGGAAAAATGCAAAAAAGGCATTGAAACCAAAATTAAACTCGGTTCTGTTTTTCATTTTTATGCATTTTTATTTTTTTCTTTTTTGTTTTCAGCTTTACTTTTATTCTTTTGCCCGTACATAGATAGATAGACAGACATCCAGTTGAGCACCTTCTTCAGCCTTGTGGAGTGTAGGCAGGATTGAATGTCGAATATTTGTGGATTACCGAATAATTGCACACTGTGTGCGTACGTGCGTGTGCGTGTGTGCATAAATATGCGAATGCTAACGTAGAATTTTAAACACTCAAGTGTTAACAATTCATTTACGTCATTTATTGAAGAATGCAGGGGAGAATTTTTTTTTTTCGCTTTTCTCATTTTATATCACAACGGCACACTTAAATACCATCATCGAAACTTCGCTCTCATTCCCTTCGCTCTTTGACTTTCTCACAACCACACAGCAGGTGATTACGAATAAATGTGTGCATGAAACGTGTGCTCAGTGAAATGTGAAAATATTATATAATGAAACTTGTGAAAACAATGGATTGCTTTTGATGATGATGATGATGATAACGATAGTATAGTGACGGTGATGGAAATTGATGACATCGATTGAAGTCAAGGAATTATTAAAAAAATTTTTGTAAAAATATAATAATTGAGAACCAAAAAAATTTTAAAAATCTTCATTGAAAAAGCCAACGACATAAATAAGGGCATAAATGCCCTTCAGTTGCAAGTTTTATCCCGTAACTTAGAAGCAATATTAAGCAAAGAAAGCTCTGCCTCTCATTCTACTAGAAACTACTGCCTACTTTCTAAGCATGTTCATACAATGTCACCTTCTTTGGTTCACTACAAATGGGATCATTTCTGTTTTGAATCGTCTATGAAAAACAATTCAGAAATGAATCTATATCTGCTATGTCTGCTGCATATGAAAGCAGAAAATCTAAGTAAAGTGAGGACATAGCAGCTTGACTTGCCTTAGCGCCTCGCTACACGCTGCAAATTTTGAAGACATATCGACTTTAAAATACCGCTACCTGTATTAATCGAAAATAGTACAAAGAGGCAAATTCTGGTTCGAAGTCGCAGTTAAAAAGTCAAAACAATCCACGGAACGAGCAAAGATCGAACTTCGAGGAATGCCGACTCAGTTTGAACCCAATAGACGTTTGCACACTCAAAAGACTACGCCAAGCAAAGGGCAATTGGAAAGGCTTGCTGCCTTAGATTCACTCTAAAGCAAGTAAAGCGGGCTTGAAAAATAAAAATGAAATGTACCTAAAATATCAGGAAAAAATTGTTCTTCTTTTTTTTCTTTGCTTCTTTTAGAAATATTTGCCGCGCTCGTAAACAGGATCTATCATTTCGGCCCATATATCCCGAGTTCATATCTTCCTATTGACGATGCTTTGCTTTGCTTTTTTCTGCTCTAATTGCAAAGTTTACGGCAGTGTATGACACTGCAGAGAGGCATGGAAGACGATCTGGTCTCTCTGTTTATATGGAAAAATTTCGAAAATATTTTTATGTTCAAACTCTGATGCTTGTACATCTCTGTATGCGTACTTATTGCCGCCGCGTGTTGGCACGATATCAGGATTAATAAGCAAACTATGGAGCCATTTACTAATTTAGCAAATTTTGCCGTTTTTTGTTTTTCGCAATTTTTAAAAATTTTTTCTTTATTATTATTATTATTATTATTCTCTATATTTGAACACTATTTCACACTTAGTCGAAAACAAATTGCTATCAGAGTGAACTAAACTCTGTCGCCACCCTCTCGTTTTTTCCATTGTTCGCTAAAACATTGTTTTAGTTATTTCTGTATGATTGGCGAGGATACTTTTACTTGTGGTATTTTCTTGGTTAAGTTTTTTGCATTTTTCTTCTACTGGTAGTTGTCGTCGTTGTTACACTCCTTTGTGTGATCATTTGTTTTTTGTGTGCACGGGCTTCGTACAATAACTTTCTTGTTGCATGTGTAGTGTTAGTGTGCGCTCACGATAGCGCTGAGTGCCAAGCGGGATATACATGACTTATACTTACACATGCATATGTATGTGTATATGCTGCCTCAGCTAGAATCAGTACTAGGGAATAGTTATGCTGCCTGGCAGCATGCATTTATGATTTATTAAGAGAAATAGCTGAAAAGTATATATACGGTCTTTATGTGGTGGTGTATGAGACTACTATTGTGAATCAGCTGTTGGTTGGTGTTGTGTGTGATTAGGATAGATTTGTTGCTAGAATGCTTTGGGCGTTTTAGTATAGTAAGACCAGAATGCTTACAATGTGGTTGCTTGCTTGCAAGTGGCTTCATCTACACGATTATTGATACTGCGGACGGGGGACATGTGTATGCGCTCAAAAAGTGATGATATTTTAATGTTCACTCTATACGGATATATATATACACGATATTTTGCTATATTTCCTCTTTTTTTATTGTTGCTGCTGTTGTTGTTGTTGTTGTTGTTGTTTTTGTTGTTTCTGTTGAACACAAAAGGATGTTTAATATCATATGTTGCTTTTCGTTGTTTGATAGTAGAATCCATTGTCGTACAATAAAAACAAGTGCAACGACAACAATAAGAACGACGGGTCAGCCATAAATTGATGAATGGGTTTTCAACTTTTGTATCGATTTATTGAGGTTATGTGTGTTGTGTATAAAATAATCACCCGAAAGTAGAAAGAAAAAAAAGAAAATTGTTGCCAGAAATAATTTCTAAAAAATAAAAAATGAAAAAGATTAAAAGAATAAAAAAGAAAAAAAAAAGAGAGAAAAACTCTCAAAGGATAACAGCGGATATTGGTACGTGTGCGGAAATATAATATTTCAAAAATATGACAAATTGATTTAGTAGCACTTAACTGAATAAAAAATTGCACGAACAAGCGTTTGCGTATACACATATATATAAGCATTCATATATACAAAGCTTGCAGTTTCTCCTTTTTCTCGTGTGTCAGCATAAAGTACGCTTCAGAAATTAAAGAATTTTTAGGCCTTAAATTTTGTAACTGTAAGAAAATGTATGAAAACGTAATCGAAAAGAAATTGTCCATGTACGCATGCATATGTGTGTATGTGTGGGTTCATGTGCGTGCACTTGTGCTTGCGCTTGTGTTATTTTTATGTTTTTTGCAAGTGTTACCAAACAAACACAAACGAGAATATCAAAACAACAAAAGCTTTTAATTAATTTATGCATGCGAGATTTGTTTCACATACACATGAGCACACACACATACACACATACACATACATACATAGAAATGCAAACAAATACACTGTAAAACCCAAAAGCAAAACAGGCACACATCTATACATGAAAGTGATTCATACACTATTGATGTGTGTTTGTTTTGCACTTAACACTCCCTTCTCATATTGCAGACATCCACATGCAGATCCCCAAACATTGCTACCATCGTCATCATCATCATCATCATCATTATCATCATTTTCTCGTGCCAACTGACAACAGTTTGTCGAGTCCTGTAAGTGTTTACGAAAGCAAGTAAAAAATATTTATATCTGTTATAGACGACTGCTCATAGCTGTAACCTTGAGAACTTATGAAAAATATTTGTATACCGTTTGTCCTACGTTGCCTGGTTGATGTCCTTCATACTTTTCTAAAGAATTGAAAAAACATTTTTAATTTATTATAGATTAGCTTTATACGATGATTATTCTCGCGCAAGTATTGATACCTTAGTCAACATTGAAAATATATTCACATTTACATTCTTTTTTTACGCGAAATTTTACTTTACTTACATTAGAACTTAGAGAAACCCCCCCACAGTTAAAGATACTTCATAGGCAAATTCCAATAAGTAGTAATTTTTAAGAATATATCTGGATACAGCTTTTTGAGTGTACTCTTGTTATAAATAAGTTACCACTCTCGGTTAGCAGTGGTGACTATAATAATCAGCCTCATATCCATTTGGGATCTCATATCATATCATATCTGCCAATTTCCATTAAAGAGAAGTCGTCTCCTTATTTTCAAAACGTTTTGATGTTGTGCTAACGTTTTCAACGATTGGTCTCGATTGCGCTTCGAGCTCTTGAAAGACAACCACCCCTTTTTCTTCTACTGCCGTCATTATTCGTCGCATAGATGATTCTTTTTCACCCCATTGGAATATACTTTGGAATTCTGTTGGTTGCGTACCATATTTCTACACTCTTCTTCAGGATGATAGCCTCAGCTGTGTTTAAACTTAGATTTATCTGCGATGCTAAGGCTTTTACCCAATTTTATATAAGGTTTTTCAACAAGAGATGTCATCTTCCATTTTTAGAGCAATAAAGCGATCATTTCACGATACGTGTGGCCGGTGAACTTGCTCTGGTAATCGGTCAGCATAGTTTGTAGAACAAATCATTCGGGAAGTATCCGTCAGACGGAAAACATTAACTCGAAAACTGCAGCAAAAATCCGCACACGTTATGCTTGGAAGTATTGTTCGATCATTTTCCTTGAGCTTTCAAACGCGACAACTTTTCTTGTTCATATATTTCTTCCACGCGCCTCATCCTCCGTTTCAAAAGGGCACGAAATTGAGAATAAGTTCGCTTATTGAAACATTCTACATAAGCGGCTATGAAGCTTCATATTAATGAAATGATCTAAATCTCATGGGCCCAAGTTTGGCTTAAACTATCACAAAAATCTTATCAGGCCTAGAAGGTCCATATCACACCTTTTTCTACATATGTGTTGCTGAGTAGCAACTTATTCGACTTACACCGAAGCAATTCTTTTACTTGAATGTGTGTGCCCGCATGTCCGTCCGTCTGTGTGTTTTTCCTTTTCTGTTTATTATTATATTATAATTCATGCCGAAAGCATATTTATTCAATTTTTTCACTTTTATTTTCAGTTTTTTTTTCTCCCTTTTAACACAGAATATGCATAAATTCCTTCTTTATTTTTTTGTTTGTTTATTTATTTTGTTTTTTTTTTCCAGATTAAAATTAATGTACTTAAAATGTAGAAATTTGTACAAAGCACACACCCACCGTGAGTTATTTCTACGGTGGTTGATTTGCGTGCAAAGCGAGGAAATAATAACGCGCGCTAGCAATGGCGAAAGCACTGTCGGTTGGAAATTTCCCTAACCATCCTTTCTAGCGACTACTTGGTAACAAATAATCAATGAATTTTTGATTGCGTCACTTGTAATGAATACTCATATATATGCACGGACTGATTAATTGAGTGCAATTCTTATGAATGCATATTTATTTTCAATTCAGTGAGAGAAATTGGCAGGTGGCGGAAGCGAACAACGTTTCATGGATAAAAGCATGGACCGTATACAATAAAATTTATTTAAGGGTTATAAACAAATGAAATTTGAAAATTTTTGAAATCATGGGCTGCATGTGAGGAGAATTTTTCATTATAAGGTTCCTCTCAGCCGACTTAATACTTTAGGTTCAAACTTAGCGCAGTGGATTTATATCACCAAACTTTGGATCAACTTTTATTATAAAACACTCAATCTTAGATGCTGTTGCCTATCTTTTCTAAGGTCATTACGCCCAATCAAAATTTTATGGTACGCTCATCATAATACGATGATAGTAAACTTAATAACTTATAGGAATAATCGCATATATATCGTTTACAGTATTTATGTTGTAACCGATTTTCCGATAGAGCCTACTATTCAACTCCACAAAATTCAATAGGTGGGGAAGAGTTAAAAGAACTATGCTTACCATCACAACCAAACGATTAATACCAGCAATAGACTCAATAGTATTTCATGTTTCAAAATATATAATCATCGCTTTTAGTATTTCTCGAAAATTTGAATTCAAAGCGCCCTACTACTTACACTCCAACTCCTGTAAGTATTTCAAAATCAGCACAATATCCGCCAAGCTTCGTCTTCGGAGAACGAATCTCAGAGAAAACTAACTTTTTGAGAAATAAGAGATTAGTGTCTTCATTTTAAATATCGACTTATCCCTATGCCAACGCGGTGGTATATATCAAAGGACAAGTTCAAGCTAATTGTATCCTACACAAAAGTGCCTCAGCATAGTTACCACCGAGACTAGTGCTATTTTTCAAGCCACAGATCTTGCTGGAAAAGACTAACTCCAAACAGATAACACAGACAACCCTTTGCTATCTTTTAACTCTCTTAAATTTCGGTTGGAACTCTGTTAACAAAGTGAAGAATACTGTCGCCACTTGTGAAGACAAAATTGAACCTTTTCTAGTATAGAGTATTATTAGTGTTCTGAGGAATTACGGACGGCACAATGTAACTATCGTAACGCAAACTTCTTTATGTCTTTTTTTGATTTACTGTTTTTATTTAACCGCTTTTGAGATTAATTTCGTAACAATGGATTGTGATTTCTAGTATAGTGTAGACTTTATTTACAATTCTTAGGAGATCTGTTTTCAAATTATTTACACAAACTTTTATTTACAACGCTTTAATTGTCGTTCTAGTTTTGTCCGTTCGAAAATAGCAATTCAACGTGGTTCGACTGACTTCACCTTCCGAATACGTCCTGCTTATATACACTTTCGCAAACAAGTTACTAATGTCCATCTTGTAATCTTTTCAACATTTGCCAGCTGCATGAGGCAAATGAAACGTTATGAATGCGTATTTGGTTTCAACATTCTAGGAAATCTAATTTCTGAGAGAATGTCATTAGTTTTCATGCAAATTCAAATCATCAATTATGGTAATTGAAGAAAAATGCGAAAGTACTACGTTCTCAACACCGGTATCTCTGTCTTAATCTCGGTTCACCACTATATCCACGCAAGGTTAAGAAATTCATCGATCGAAATATTTGCAATCATTCGCCTTGGTGGTACTACTGGACCAGAGCAATGGGACCTTTAGGAAATCTACTGTTTCTCTTCGTAATTGTCTGCAAAAATCTTACGATTAAACAAAAACGTTGTGAATGTCGAAATCTTTCGGAACATCTAACCCTTTGGATTTCCTCAAAGTATGTGGAAAGCATAATATCAATAACTTAGCTTATAAACATCATCAGACTAACGGCGCATAAAGTCCGCCTTTTTTTTCAAATAAACCCGCCATTTTTTGTTGCCAGAGTTCTAGGGCTCTACTGTGGTCCTAAATTTATCTCTTTGACTTTTTTACATTGGCCAAACAACGAAATGAATAAATGATTACGAAAGTGCTTCATTCTATCCAAATTTTCCCCGTTCGTACGGTATGCCAAAGTACTATACTATGTTCCATCGTTTATTCCTAGGTCAAGAAATTTCAAAAACTACGACCTGAAAATTGAACATAAAACATTAACTCCGGGAGACACATACGAACGAACAACATTAAAACGAACGATTCAGAAAATCATTTCGAATGAATGCTGAACGTTCTTGACGTTTTCGTTGTTATTGCATGCACTCGCAAAAACTTAGTATAATACCACCTTACCGCAAACAATGTGGCGGTGTGTAATGAGATGTTCTCTATTGAAAAATTCTATCGTAAGCTCGATTAAGCTTTACATGAACTGTTGTATGCAAATTCTAAAGAGTTGATAAAATACATGTAAACGACAGCTTTCTGCAAGTATTGTCTTATTGAGTATCAACAGCATTTTAACTTCAAACGAAGTTAAATTACACTTTTAATTACATTAATGTGAATGTAAACGATTCAATCCTGTTTTCATGGCTTAAGCACAATTATTTTTATTTTCCGTGCAGTAAATATTTAACAGATGTGTAATGATATGCCTATCCTTGATTCGTGCACCATGTTCTTTAAGAAACCGTGCACACCGTGAATCAGTATAAAAGCAGACGCAGAAGATAAACAACAATAATATTAACAATCAAAAATGGGCAATGACTCTCTCCTCAGTCGTCTTGTAAGAGACGTCACAGATAGCAATAAACATGTGAGGAAAAACAAATAAAATATATCGGAGCTTTTCTTTTCTCAGAAAGTGAAGTAGTCTGCTTTGCTTTAATGATGAAGAAAGCATCTTAACAATGACCATTGGATTGGTGTATAATTATATCAGGTGTTTTTAAACGATATTATCAGGACTTCTTGAAAACTACTTATTATGAGAAAGTGTACATAAAAACTCAACAACAGCAGCGGTTTCTATCTGGCTCAACTCGACCACAATCACGCTGTAATTGAGACGAAAAGACTCCACCAAAAGAATTTCACGTGCAAATGTTGAGCATCGCGAATGCATCGCCAATAAGGACTGGAAACTGCTTCCACATCCGCCATATTCTCCCACAGAAGCGCCTACCGACTGCCACGTCAATCGCTCGCTAAAAACAAACAAAGACGAACAAAGTCTATGATTATATTTCGATAACTTAGTCGCGGTATCCAAGCACTGTGAGTAATTTCCCTGTGGAATCATCTGTCTTCGAAGCAAATAGGAAGCAGTTCTACGCTGATGACTACGCTTCGCATTAATCGTTTAAAAATGTCACGGTAGGATTTTTATGTTTCCGTTGTCATAATAAATGGTGTTCAAGAGCACCTGATAGTATCGTTTAAAAATGCTTGATAATTACGCACCAGCCTATTACTGGATGGACGAGTAAGCTTATGCATGCACCATCTCCCAATCAATATAATCAAGAGCACATAAACAAAGCAACTTGAAACTACTACAACTGAATAACCATTCCTTGAAACAATTTTACGATAGCCATTTAAGGTCAGACGATTATCACGAAAAGCCATCTAAACGTTGATGTAAACGATCCTGTATCACATTTGAAGAAAGCCAACTTTGATGCAATTAAACGCCCATATGTCAAATCAGGACCAACCCTGTGCCAACAACACATAAAGCACGACACTACTTTGTTGGAAAAATAGTACATCAACAGTTAACCATAAGTTTCGGAACGGAGTGAGGGACGATAGTAAATAAGACTTATTACGAGTATCACACATAACCAGTACCCGAGAGCAATGCTTACGCAGTTATGCTGGAATCGCTGACTGCACACTACTATAATCCTCATTAATAAGCAGAAGAAAAAGATGTGGTTTATATACACACAGCGACAACCTTCAACAACAACAAAAACTATATACACATACATGAAAAAATTTTGAAACAAACCAACTTAGCTGTAGCTTTTTGAAGTAAGCGGGAGGTAGACGCGGTATATGCGGAGAACTGGAACTCTCTGACGAACAATCAGACAATTTAAGAGTGGAACGTAGACCCAATGAAAAATGGTTTTTCATGCACCTTCAAAACTTCTCTTTATATAAACTCATAAGCGTACTCGTTACGTTGCAATTAACAAAATATTTTAAAAAGACACCCCTCTTGAATTTGGTTAATAAAGAACACTATTAGTAGTGGCAAAAGTTAGGAAGTAAGCCCATCATATGAGGTGCAATTTTCTTGCGTCGTAGTAAAAACATTATGACAAAAGACGATGCTTTATAATACTTGCTAGGCGTGGCTTATTTTTTTCATTTTTATGCAGACTCGCCCATGGCTTATACCTAGAAATATGTTTTTATTTATTTATCTGCTGCAATTTATAACCGAGGAGTGAAAAACCAATTCTTTTATTCCTTCCCAGATTTGGCTCCACTTCCATAATCCACTTGCTTGTTGGGAACTGTCCATTCGTTGCCGGCTTTACAGGCGACTGGCAGAATGCTTACAACAGAGCGACATGCCTAGTTTCGATTCAAAATGTGATGCTGCTCAAGAACATGCGTACCTTAGCTTAGGGAGTTTCTGAAGGGTGTACCTTGAGTGTTAAAAATGTTGTACCAACATAATTCTGGGCTGATGGGTGCAAAAAAAAAAAATGAATTAGTAGCATACATTACTTTTTCATAATTTGCACGACTGTCCGTCGTTGATACCTATTAGCTTGATAGCAGCTGACTGCTATGTCCGCGTATAACACTTAATTTGTTTTCGGTATCACTCTTCTGTCAAGTTGTCTAACTAGGTGGCACTATATAGATTAAAAGCTGAAGACGTCGGTGTATATTCGATAAAGGCATTAATTGACAAATATTAGTTAAAAAACTTGCTTTAAGAAATCATTGATTGACTTTAGAAGATATGTTTCGTAATGTCAGTGAAATGAAATATTTTTTTTTATTATCTATTTAGATACAATATGAAGTGCAGAATAAAGAGTTCGAGTCTATTAATAATATTGCGCGAATTTTGATTTTAATTTTTTTTTTTCAATTTGGATACTTTTTCGAATATCGCTGTTTATCATGCAAATCGTGGGAGTTTTGTATATAATTTATAACATCTATGACGCCTTGCTATTCGCATTTTCGCTTTAAGCAAACAGAATAGCAAAAGTCTAAACCTCCAAATCAGAACCTTTCACGTAAAAAAAAAAAATGCATATTTAAGACTATTTTCCGTGCATGTCTATCACATGCAAATTACATATCATAGTAGCTATGTATGCGGTAGTGGTACTGCTGGTATTACAATGTTTTTGCATTTATTCCCCATTCACGCAGCATGCTCACCGAATTTTTACTCTATATTTCATATGCAAGTAGCACATTTTGTGTACATGCAAAGCACAAAATTGAAGACAGTGATGACAGTCATGTTGAGGTTACATCGAAAAGAGATGAGATAGAGAAAGATTTCAAATGTATGCACACATGTACATGTGCAACTATGACATATAATTTACAGTTTATTTTGACATTTTCCACATAACATATACATCTGCTTTCAAAAACAAGCAAGCAAGGTAGCAGAAATTTTCAGATATGCGAACTCACTCGTCTTGGTGAAGACGAAGTTTAATTATGGACTTACATTGGACACATTTAATATATGAATGCATGTCGTCGTACAAAGATTTCGAAAAAGCTTTGACGAAGCGAAATTTAATGAAACGACGACTACGTAGAGGAAGAAAAAATGCATGTGGTCGGTTTAATACTTTTATGGACGAGAAAAATTTCAGTGAACTCCTATAATTAGTGGACAATTTTTTTTTTAAATTAGTTATCCGAAATCTGATTAGACATATTTTGTAATCCTCTATATAAAATGCAACGCGATGCTATAACGTCCACGATAGTATAAATCAACTAATTATTATTATTGTGTTAACGGTATATAAAATCAAGTGAACAGCAATTGACTGCAAAATTTAAATGCTACAGCGTTCACATTACCCTACTCTACACACTACAATAAAAATGAATACTACACTACTATTGACACCCGTGTTATGTGTTAGGCGGAGAAACTAATTCAATTCTTCAAAAAGGAGAGTTTACTCATAAATTTAAGCACTAAGTTACATTAAATACGGCTGTCGGAAATCGCAGATTTTGAAGATGAAGAAACGTCAATTTCTTTACCGATTTCCATTGGACAACTATGCCTCTATTTCAATGGTCAGCTAATGCAGCAGGTATTCAACTTGAAGTCTCAGATCTACCGATAAGATCCCCTCATTTTCCTACACTTTCTGAATGAAACGGTCTTATATTTGTTTCAAAAACGTTATTTCGACTTGGTAACCAAATAACTAAGAGTTTTTCCAAACGTTAACCATGTCTCAGATTTTCTCAAAGTTTCATATGCATTACGTTAAAATACCTTTTATTCTCAAGTTGTTTTCAAAACGTGGATGTTTGATGGTAGGTGACGTCATTTTCCCACTCCAAACTGCCTTGTGTAAATATTTGCCTCTCACTGTTGCTCGTGCTGCTTCTTGATACCTGCAATTTCTATTTTACTCGAAATCTATTTTCTGAACTTGAAGATAGATATACGGAGCGTTTCGTATTTACCTTATATCAAAAATGATCTCGACCATCTTTCTATTAACAATCAGTCAGCTTTTGCGAATTCTTTAAAATTTTTGCGTTTAGATTGTGTGGCAAAGCTGTACTAATTTACTAGGACTGAAGACGTCGTAACACATAGTATTACTATTTCTCCATAACGAAAATCCATAACGAATGGAAGAAACATGAAATTTATTTTTTATTGAAAATGGTGGATATCTACCATTGCAAAATTGTTTTTTTTTGTTTATTGTCTTCCTTTCTCAAAAGAAATTTGTGTCGAAAATCTATCCAGCTTCCATCTACTTTGAATGAGCTTCACCATGCATTTAGGAGAATTAACTAAGAACAACAGTAACAACAACAACAATAGGCTTTAAATTGCAAAAAAGTGATCAGCATATGCATATCCATTTACAGAGACAAGCTTTAAACGATGTCATGTTTTGGAAAACGCCAAGGGAGAATGCTCTCTCCTTCGAAAGACTACAACTTGATCGCTTTGTTGAGCTTTGGTTAGACGACTGCCTGTTGTGTGCTCCATGACTTTAGGGTTCAGTTCAATCGCACCTTAATATCTCCTGCTTGGTTTTGTTCTAATCTCCTATACTCGGGCTAAGGTGCAAAATATATTAAGATTGCGCGGATCAAAAACGACTTGATTCCTTTTTTTTCCTTTTTTTTGTTAAAATAATTGATTTGGAAGAAGGGATACGCGTCAGCCTATCTGATGTTTGTACAGGGAACTTTATGTTCAATCAATCTGTACATCGAGATTTTCGAGATACTTTTATGAAATTTGGTGGACATTTGCGCCTAATGACGAACGCTGTTGAAAATGGATGAGGTCGGTTCTTCCCTTATAACGCGATATTTTCAAAAGGTAAAAAATCAACGCAAGTAATAATCTAGCGTACTAAATAAATTTGAAAAATTTGGACGGGACGAGACCATTCTTTGATGTCCTTTCGTTAAAACGGTCGTAGAAAAAAGTTGACTTAAGGCGGTAAAATATTCCAATTTTTGTCGTGTGGTGACGTAAATTAATACAAGATAATGATTGGGTAAATATTTTTGCTTTAATAAGTTTCTACTACATAGGTCCTTCTCTCAAGTGGGCGTTCGAATGAAAAGCAAACAGTGTTTACGCAGTAGATTAGAAAGCAGATTTTGATTAGAAAATTTGGAATAAATTTTTTATCAAAGTGTTCTAGATAGCAATGATCCCACTTGAACTGAACACATGACCGCAACATAAAAAAAAAAAGTTAGTCTTCATCGAGCCTTAAAGCAAAATATATATCTTTTTTTAGACACATTTCTTCCTTTTCATATTTAGTGCTGCCATTCAAAAGAAGATTAAGTTTTGCATTTAATTAAATTCCTTTTACACCTGCTTTTAGTTAGGGATGCAAAAGACAATGAAAATGTGAGAAAGAATGTCGCAATTTTATAACAATAACAACATTATGCATATAATGATTGCAACAAAAAATTTTCAAGTAAAATAATTAAACAAAGTATGCTGTAGCAAAAATTGAATATATTTCTAACAATGACCCTCAACTGTTGCGAAAATATGTTGTTGTCACATTAAATGCAACAAAGTTTTAATAAGATTTTAAAATAATATTAAAACAGAAAACGAAATAACAACAGGCATCACATTATTACAACAACAAGAAATTAATTTTTGCGGTTTTAACAAACGAGTAAAGAATAATTGAACTAAGCGAGAGAGAGAAAGAGAGAGAGAGAAGAGGAAGAGATAAATAGAACTGCGAACGAGTTAGGTAAAGGGAGAAAGGAATGATAAGCAAAGCGGAAGTGAGTGGCAGAGTAAAGTAGAACTTCCGTTAGAGTTTTCACTTACACTTACGTTACATAGGCGACCTAACAAACACTCAAACAATCATACACTTACTTGCATAAAAATTTTGTAGATACGAACGAAAAACTTTGAATGTTATGCTACGAATGAAGGGAAAATTAAACTAAGTCTATTAAATTGATGACGCATACTATGAAAACGAACAGCCCTTATGTAAATGCTTGTGCACATATATATATATATACATATATATATTAGTAATGTGTTTATGTTTGTATAAACAAGCGTCTGTTGTGTAAAGGATAAAAGGTGAGTTAATCAAATTTTGATACATTCAAGGCTTTTATATGCGTTTCCGGCTTAAAACGAATGCAAAATGCTTTGTTGGATTTAACTTGACTTATGACGACATATCACGCAAATTGCTGCAAGGGATACTAAAATGCCATTTGATATGAAATTTTGTGGTATATACAATGTACGTACAGGCAGGTAGTTTAAAATGAACTAACTAAAGACCGTGCAGCACATGTTACCGCAACTTTGACTAAATGCTAGCTATCTACAATGTCGTGTGCAGTAAAAAAATTCTTAGACCTAAATGAAATATGCGGATCCAATTTCCCCCGATTTTTCAGTTGTGTTCAATTCTTTGCTCTCCACCGCTTGCGACATTCGGGGGTACTTATTAAGTTTGTGCAGGTATATGTAATAAGTAGACGTGAAGCCAGTTTTTATTATGCCGACTGTCTCAAAATCATTTTCTGAATCAAGCATGCCTGTCCGTCCGTTATTTTTTTTTCAACCTACGGGTTTTTAAGATATCCTGACGAAATATTTCACGGTGAAATGTTTCGGCACAGGGACGCACCCATTTTTACAACCCATTATCGTATGCCGATTTATTTTCAAAATATCGTTATGTGAAAAATTTCTTTCTTGTCAAAATTTCTCAATAAAAATTGATGAGCAGTAAATTGATGAAAAACGTTTGGATCGAGTAAGCCAATTTTTTTATGAAAAGCAATGAAAAGTCTAATTTTTAAAACCTAATGACGAAAATAGGTAAACAGTAATAAGAAATTTCAAAAAAAAATTAAATGTAGACTACATCTGCCCACGTTTTGCGTCACACATAGAGTATAATTTTTGGTACTTTAGCAAAAAGATTAACAAAGAATTGGAGCATATTTAATGGCCACTTTATTCGGCTATAACGTTTCTTTTGGTTTTTGTAGCCATCACCAAAAGATGAGCGGTATATTCATTTTGTCAAAGCAACGCCAAGAAGGAAGCTTCAGAGATCCCACAAAGTATATATATTCTTAGTCAGCATAAAATTCTGAACATATTTAAGCATGTCCGTCTGTCCATCCCTTTTAAATATTCTCCCATTCCCAAAAGTGAAACAAAAGAATTGCTTACCGTAACTGTCTGCCTGTCTCTCAGTGTAATGT
>CCAG010000848.1:0-13667 GCA_001077435.1 Glossina morsitans morsitans | reverse complement strand
GTAACAGCAAAATAATGGGGCTGTTTTGTGCTCGGCTCGATATCTATCATATGTTACAAGTTATTTTCGACGGACATATCATCATTGGATGGTAAAGGACATTTTTGCAATATTCTTCTTTATCAAGTGCTTAAGAATTTTTATGCCTTTGTTGGTTTAAAGCAAAAATAAAACATTGTTTGGTATTTGTGGTATTCTTGGTTGGTTTGGTTTTGTTGCTTTCATATCCGGTAAGGTTTATGTTTAATTTTCAACTTTTTCCGCTTGACAAAATGTCTATTGTCCTCGGTATGGTCAACTGTGTATAGACAAATGGAGACACAGCCACGAGTTCAGATTTTGCATATTCTTACTCAGCTTCTTCTTCCTCATATTTGAATATTAACTACAAAGTAAGCATATTTATGAGTTTTCCCATACAAATGCCCCGGAAATGTTATTCTAAATATTATATTAAAATTTATTGTATTATATTTATAGATGCAGACAATTATGCGTAAATAGATGAACATAAACCTACCTATGGAATAACTTCAAGCATTATGTAAAATAATTTTTTCGAAAATTTTTTTCATACTTCAACAATTTTAAAGTACACATATGAAAATAATGTTGCTTATTGCGTTGTCGTTTTCTTTTCTGCTTAAATTTTAGTAAAATATCAAATCAACCAAAAAAAAAAAAAAAAAAGAAGAAAAATATATTTCCGAATGGCCGACTTTCTGACAGTTGGAAGGAAGCGTAAAAAATTTCTAAAAATTTGTGCGTTTGACGCGAGCGTTCGTATTCATTTCACACAACTTTCAAGACTTTTACTCGAAAACATCCATTAGGTATTGCTTAGTAGCTAGTAAAGGGGAGAAATAAAAGAAGCAATAAACTGCAAAAAACACAAAAAAAAAAAAAAAATTAAGAAAAAACAAAAAAGAAAACAGTGGGATGCTCTATGTGCCTCTTGAAGCGAATTCGGAATACTCGTCCTCTAAGATCCTATTCATCCTTGAATAGCAGTAGAATGTCTTATTACAGATAAACACATAAGCTATTCTTGAATGCAACGTAAGGACAACGATGAGTATGCGAAGGAATCTTAAGGCCTTTTCTTTAATTTTTTTAAGACACAAAAGCTTTAAAAGCAAAATAATCGATGGAAAGTAAGACAACTGATGGAAATGAAAAACTAACAGCCCCGTTACTATATAGGATTTTCATGATATGGTAACGATTGCTACCAACGGCATGACAAACCTAGTATGCTGCGATTATTTTTGAGTGCATGTAAAAACTCAAATGTATAGAAAGGAAAAATGTAATAAGCGAGCAAAGAAGTTGTACGTGACCAACCGCACTAGGGTGTTAGGGAATGTAACAATTTCTGCGCTCGCTTATGAAATCTCGTTTTCTCAAACTGATAAAATAAGGCAACATTCAAATTGTAAAGCACATTTAATCGATATAGCCTGGATTTAGTTTTTTCCATCTTATTCTTCTTTTTTTCCTTTTTTGTTTTGTTTTGTATTTTCTATTCCTAGCAATAAGCGTAACGCAATCCCATAAAAAGTGAAAAAAGACAGGCATAGAACGAGAAGGGGTAGATTGGCTAAGCTACCACCATTAGTTACTTAGGCACAATTTAAGGCAAATGAGCATTGGAAAAACTGCACTCTAGAGACCAAGCATATAAACGAAATTCTTATATGAATTGAAGATTGAAGACCTCAAACTCGTCATGATGTCAGGTTTAACGACTCTTAACAATTGTTAACTAATCGCCTATCAATATCGCCTTTATGAAGCATGAAACGCGTGCTGACTTAAACAAAAGGAACAAACACTAACATAAAGAAGGAAATAAACAAAATAAAATCATACCAACTGAAATGAACAACATTCTTGGAAGCGAATTTGTCTGGGCGTTAAACAGTCACATCAACTTGAATCAGATAAACTTTGAAATACTATTTTGCAATTTTCATACGGGGCACTCAGTACTCATACAACACTGCCTTATTTTGCACCCGCCAAGCAACCACTCCTCCACTCGGCGAACTATCTCTGCACCCAACCGTTAGCGAAACAAAGCTGCAGAATATTGGAGCGTATTGTCTGGAATATCACGTGTGGCGTGACACCAAAGCTTTAAAAACTCAACTTTAATTACTCAAATATCACAAAACCATATACATTGTCAGCTAGAACACCCAAGTTCAATCTAAGGAATTTTTAGTTTCCTCTTCTCTTTGTTTGTTAACAGCAGCAACAATAACAATAAGCATGATTTACTTCTTTCACACTGGACAAATAGTCGTCGGTTTGTTGGTATTGTTGTTGGTTTGTTGTTCGTTTGTTTGGTGGTTTGGTCGGTTCTTGTTTTTGTTAATATCTTCTGAAAATGAAAAAAGAATAACAAAAAAAGCAACGCTTCAAATGTAATCTGATCCTATAACATCAACTAATGTGCACTGTTTGTTATTGCATTTACCATAAGTATGACGTGGCTCTGGTGATGTGGCTGGGGAAGTTGCTAACAGCGTTGTCTTTTTTTTTTTTTTTCCTTTCTGAAGGCAGCTACGAGTCATCACCATCATCATTGTCATTGCCATCATCAAGAACATCACTACATTTTGCTTTTTGTTAACTAATGTAACATAAGCTAAATATTGAAAAGGATCAACCAGATCTTAAGCAGGCTGACTATTCTGCGAATTGTTTGTAGCTTAACAGCAGCATCAACTTTCAACGCAAAAAATAAACAAATAACAAAAAATAAGCGATGAACAGTAGCCACAGATGTTGTCTTTCTTGAGAAGTATTTTTTCTGTTAAGATTCATTCGTTTAGTTTCGTTTTGAGGCATAAAGTTTTCAGAATTCTCTCGATACTACTATTGTAAGAATTTCAGAAAATCTTTTCGTCTTTCTTCTTCTTTATTTTTTTAAAGAGATTTCTGTTAATGATGGACAACTGTTACAACTAATCGCGATATGATCGGAAAACAAAAAGGCTAATATATATAATAGAAAAATCTCTCCATTAAAAATGTTAAAGGAAAGAAGGGGTAAAAATAAGCATCTTGTTTAAAGAATTAACAATTCTTACAGTTGCAGTAAATAAATAAACAGGTTGCACGGAATGCTCTTCCGCATAAAAAATACCCTATAATATATAGTAGAAATGTGAAATCAATGATGCAATTATAAGAAAGAGAATTATTTTAAGGAAGCGATGTTAAGTAACCGTTGATTGGCTTAACTGTAGTGAGCAGGATCTATCTTCATTGGCCTCATAGACATACAAAGACTTTCTGAGAGAGTCTCGTAGCTTTAAGCGTTCTCTGCGTGTTTGCAGGCCAACCCTCTTTGTTTTGAAAGGCTTTTTGATCGATATTTACAAGATATTTTTTTTTTTATTTTTATTATTTATTTATTTGCAAATATGAAGGCATAGATCAATGTAGATAATTACAATGGTTATAAGAAATGCGCAACAAGAATTTACAAGATAATGGTGAATAAACTGAGAAGTCACTTAAGTAATCGATTTGCACTGTAATTAACACCGTTAATCGTGAACTATCCATATAAAGAGAAATTTATGAGTTTAAGAATGAGCCCAGTATGCAGTCATCAAAGGATTTCAAAATCTGTGGAAACGCATTCCAATACGGAGCTGAGCAGCGAATGGTTCGCCGCGAGGGATACGAAAGTGTTCCTATGCCAGAGACTATAGAGATGGAATAGTTTTCTAAACGCGGATTAGCGATCTAAATTTTAATTATTCGCAGAAGACGATTTTTAAAAAGGCATGGACGAAGGAGAAAATGTAATCTTTGTGATGACAATACGATTAGTGTAATTCTATCCAAGTTGTAAGACGAGCAGACGGGTACAAAATCGACGCAAGAGTTGCCATGCGACGTGAGCAGAGGATACGCAATACTATATTTAGTTTGAAGGGCCAAATGCTGTTTAAAATTGTGCAATTTTGAGAATATATAGTATCAATATGTAGATCAAAGTTAAGTTTGTGATCAAGGATTGTGCCAAGAACTTGCGTTGAGTTCTTAAAGTGAGTTATGTGTACTATTAACTGGAATGTAAAAATAAACGAACCGGTTCGGTTAAAGTTAAAAAGTGTAGCCTTAGCGATACTTACGTTTACGCAAGGCATAATACCCATTATCTTAAAATTGATATACGCTCGAGAATTGTTAGTCTATGTTTCGAATATGTGAATGACATTTACATCACAATCATAAAGCAGAAAAAACATCTTTCGTGAAGAGGCTGAAGTGAAGTCATTCACTGATATAATTTGTATATCATTTGAGATGTGCAGGCTTACAAACGCTACTAACAAAATTGAATGTGTGATATTGTAACGGTTTCACTTCAGGGTTTTCCCCTCTATAGCCAGGGTATACTTAGGGTTAATCCCAGGCGTTCGTTGCAAGAACATGTAGTCTTTAAGATGACTTTCATTGGTTGTTAGAATTCAGTTGCTTTACTTCAGGTATGTAGATTTTCTTTTACAATTTCTCAGAAGAATAATTAAATAGGGAATAATATACGTGTGTGGTAGAGAGAAAAAACTAGCATAGCAAGTGTGTGATGCGTGACGCTTTTTGTTTGGCGACCCCGTTAAAGTTGCCGTGAAGCGCTGTTCTAGGCACCGCTTTGAAGAATTACCCAAAAATACTGTTCTGGATAGCGTTTGAAGAATTACCTTATGTTTAATCTGCAATGAACGTGGGTATTGTTCAGCGTACAGTCACTCCAGCTTACCCGAGGGATTTATTTCTTCAAACCGAAGGGATAAAGGGAAATATTCTTGAGACCATAGGATGATTGACAGTCCTATTGCAGGAAACAGCCAATCATGAACATTCTGAAGGAATAATAGGGAATATTCCTCAGGCCGAAGGATGATTGACAGTCCTATTGCAGAAAATAGCCAATCATCAACGTTCTAAAGGAACAATATGGGTTACTTACCTTTCTGCTCGACAGCCGCTGAACAATAAAAGAATGATCGGCGATCGCGCGATGCTTTTATGTCTGTCGATTCACCATACTTGCTCTGCTGCTAACACAGACCTGAGAGAGATAACTGAGGTGAATTTCCGATTTGCAATGTTGTGTATTAGTAAACAGAGAACTTAGCGATGCGTGTGTCTCTCCACATTTGCATTTTGCTGTTGTCAAGCAAATTTAGGAAAATTTCCATGACGTCAGTAACGCAACCCGGTTCTTAATACCTAAACTGGTTTGTATGTAGGTATATGTGCACACAAAGCGGGCTTATTGTGTAATTTGCAAATGTTGAGAGAGACCTCTAGAATGTAGGATCAGTGATACACGGCGATTATGAATATGAGAGCATATGTACATTACCATATTAGACAATATACGGGATTCATGTGACAAGGTTCAAAAGGTACATAAGAAAAAATCTAAGTCTATGCAAGTATAGGTAATATTACAAGAATTTATATGTATATATGTAGCATATATATAGATTTGTATAAGGGTAACTACATAAAGAAACTCAAAAAGGTAAATTAGTATGATTATAAGTATATGGGAGTGTAAGCAAAATTAGACACATTTATAGGTATATATAGTACATATATAGGGATGCATCAGCGTAAGTAAATAGAGAAGTTCGATTTATATATCAACGTTCAAAAGGTACATACGTAAAAATCTACGTACGGGTTTGACTATAAGTATATGTAAGTGCACTAATAAGACTCGTGTCGTGCTACCTCTTCCAGTAATAATTTGCTACCAGGCTCCTTCAATCCTACATATCATCTGGTTGAGGAGCGGCTGAATAATCGGGAATGTTGATAATAGTTGCTGATACAGTTCAGATTCCACTGGTATAGGCGTGTTGGACGAGCTACTGACCCATTCGTTGTAGCGGGTGGCAAGGGTGGTGGAATAATTCCACCGCAACATATAATGTCTTTCGAGACAGGAGGATCCGCTGGTGGTGTTAGTGCCGAGAACGCAGCACGACACTTTACGATGGGCCCCTCGCGTAGCACTTGCTGGTCTTCTACTCCACTATATGAAGCAACTCGTAGTGCGTTAACGAAGCTTCCTCTGCCATGTGGAACCTCGAAAGGTTCCCATTGCTCGAGTTCGCGATACAAGTAACGATAGGTATGAATGCCGCAATCATTGTTATTTCCCTGTTGAGCGACGTCTAATAGTATTACGGAAAACGTACCGTGGTTGTATTCCAATTTTTCTCCATAGTGATTTAGGTACGCCGATGTAGGTTGCAAACGATGGCAAGGATCCAGTGACGATTGGAACATATGGGCAGAATTAATATGTTGTGACTCAGAACATTTAGTCCCCTGGAGCCGTTGGAATGCTCATCAGCGAAGATGGTCCTCATTCAATAGCACAAAGAGAAACAGACTTAACACATACTTACTCGCGTAACTTCGGCGGAAGTCTGTCATGTAACCACTCATCGAAAAACTCAATGATCTTGTCATGCAGCCAATGCCCAAGTCGTAATAATCCATAATCGTATTCTGTCAGTGGTTTTATGACGACCACTTTTATATTCCAGCATCACATTGTTGTTGTTTGTCATCATACTAGGCATCTTTTTTTTTAACTTTTGCTTTTACGTTTTATTTTTTTTTTAAAGATATTTATCAACCGGTGGTGGTGTATATCTCATTGCACCTCGGTTGTCTGATATCTCGACCCTGCTGTCGCTAGCAGTACGTATGCGTTGAGATAGAGCGGCATCGGTCTTGGCGTTTTAGTTCTGCTTGCAAGAAACCGCTTTCAGTGTAGTCCTTGGTTTCATAGGTATATATATATATATATATATATATATATATATACACACATATATATATATATATATACATATATATATATATATATATATATATATACATATATATGTATGTTTTTCTGTTTTTTGTTTGATCTTATTTTATTTTTCCTCCCCTTTTATTGTTCTTCTTTGGATTATATGGGTGTGTGTCCTTGTTAACACACTGGTTTAATCGACTGACGCAGTATTCTGTATTAAATGTCTTAACATCGCTGAAATGAACGGTTTTAAGGCGTCTCTCGTTAACACTTTGTACTACAATAATGACCGGAGATTTGTATTTCACCACTGTGTACGGCCCGTCATACCTGGGGCTAGCTTAGTTGTGAATTTGTCCGGCGCTTTTGAAGGGTTATGATTCTTAATCAGTACCTACCTCTTCGCCCACCTCTGAGGTCCATTTCCGTCTTCTAAGGTTAGAAAATATAGACTGTTCCTGGCAGGCCTTAGGCATATTCTCTTTGACGAGTTTGAAAATTCCCTCATCTCTGTTTCTTTTTCCTTGAGTGTTTCGTCGATGTGCCCGGTTGGCAGAATTCCTTCCTCAAACAGCATGCTAGGTGGGTGAGGTTCTCTTCCAAAATTTCAGTATGGTGCTGAGTAGCCTGTAGTGCCCAAAGTCGAGGTGTTGAGGACGAGGGTGATTTTAGGAATGCACCTGTCCCAGTGGCGTTGGTCTGTTCCTGTAAATTGCGCTAGCATCGTTTTGACTGTGCGGCTCATTCTCTCCATGGGACCCTCTTGTGGGGTATATGGTGCTGTAAATTGCTGTCTCATGCCCAGACTCTCCATGAACTGGTGGAACTGCCAACTGACCAAGTGTCCAATAACTTTGCCGAGGGTGTTATGGAAGGTTGCGGGCGCCGAATGTAATCCAAAGGGCATAACACGCAATTGAGACACACCCCAGCCAGTAACCGTTTTTCAAGTCTACTTTACTGATGCACTTTGCTTCTTGTAACTTTTTCAATATGTGCTCAATTCATGGCAAAGGATATGCATATGGTATCGACCTCCTTCCGTGTAATAGCTCGTCTATTTCCTTGTTCATAATCGTTCGCATAGCGGGATTCTTGCGGTTATATCAAAATTTTACGGGAATTTCGTTTCTCATTCGGATGCAGATGTGCGCAACGTCGCTGGCGTTTCTTTCAGGTTGGACTGGATTTCTATACACTGTATACTTCTCGTCGTCCAATGTAAGTTGTTCCTTTCGTAACGTGCGTTTACTTACTGGGCTGATGTTACACCATTTTTTCTATTGCATATTGTGAGCGTCACGGTTTCTGCGGGATCTTTGGGATTTCGGGCCGTATGTACCAGCTTTGTCGGATGTTTGGGATGGATTCGAGTGGGGGCAAATGGTCGTCGATTTTTTTTTGCCAAATGGCAATTGTTGCGTCTGTTTTCTGAATTGTATGGTAATTCCCGCCAACGACAAACTGTCTCCGACCTCTTTAAGGAAATTCAAGTCCAGTGTTACATTATCCGTCACACCTTTTAATATCAAGAACGATAGTTGAAATTGTTGTTTTCTTATCTGTACAGTTGTGGGGAGTTCATTATGACTCTGATATAAAGTGCCATTTGCCATGTGAACTTTGGTGGTTACCATGGTGGTGTCTAATATATGCGGCATGAAATCTGCCACGCGAGCTCTGAGGATGCGTCGGTTCCCACCGGTGTCTATAATACCCTTGAGCGGTAACCCTGCAAGACTTATGTCGGCCACTAATTTGGAGTTCTCGAATGTTGCCACAGGTGTTTCAGACCCTACTTCGCTGTCAAGAATCGATATACCCCTTGCTTGGGCCCGATTGCGACAGCAACAATCTCGTGTCAGTACGCTCTGGCCGCAATCCCAGCAGAACATGACTCTCGCATTAGGGCATTGTTGAGCGTAATGTCCCAGTTGCGCGCAACAATGACAGGGCGTTCGTGGGTTCGGTATATTTCCTCGCTGGGGCTGCCGCGGTGCCTCCCCGAAGCTCTCGTATTCAGGCGCAGGTGGAAATCATTCTGGCGGGATATCTTCATATTACTCAACCAAGGAGACCAAGGAGACTTAGTTTGAGACATCTGGTTTGGCGGATGAGTAGCTGATATTCTTTTTTACTGTTCCTGCATATCCGATCTAATTTTTGGCGGGTTCTGTAAGTCGTATGGACCAAAGATTCTGAATTCGCAATGAGTAGGCGGAAAATTTTTCGTTTTGTAGTTGAGCTGCTTGCCGGACTTCACCATCTAATCTATCAAAATATCGGGGATGTTAGAAAAACTTTGAGAAGCTTTCTTTAAAGCCCTGCCAGTCCCAAGTCCACCGGTTATTACAGTACCACATCAGAGCTTGATCCGTAACTAATTCTAGCATTACCGGTGGAAGCTCATAGCTTTCGCACAATTCTTCGATAAATTCCATCGCATCAGTCTCACCGTTAGAACTTAGATTCCATGTTCGAACTTTGTCCATAGCCGTTCCGCGATCGGACGGCATGAGCTTCTCGGACGACTTGTAGCCTCCGGATGTTGTAGCAATGCCAACCGTACTATGTACTTCATTTCTAAGTGCTCAAAGTGTTTCACCCTTTCGAGCTTCACGTCTGGGGTCCCCATCAACGCAACCAAGGCTTCACGCATTTCCTCCACTATTTCTGTTGTATCAAAGCCTACTTCCCCGTTTACTTCAGCTAATTCCTTCTTGCGTAGGGAATATATACATGATGAGCGCACCGTGCTGGTTCCCTTTCCCTTTTCCGTCTTTTTATTTCGTAATGCTCTGCTCGTTGCACTTTCCTTTTTTTTTTTCTACAGGTAACTGCTCGGGCGCCACCTGTAACGGTTTCACTTCAGGGTTTTCCCCTCTATAGCTTGGGTATACTCAGGGCTAATCCCAGGCGTTCGTTGCAAGAAAATTTAGTCTTTAAGATGACCTTCATTGGTTGTTAGAATTCAGTTGCTTTACTTCAGGTATGTAGGTTTTCTTTTACAATTTCTCAGAAGAATAATTAAATAGGGAATAATATACGTGTGTGGTAGAGAGAAAAAACTAGCATAGCAAGTGTGTGATGCGTGACGCTTTTTGTTTGGCGACCCCGTTAAAGTTGCCGTGAAGCGCTGTTCTAGGCACCGCTTTGACGAATTACCGAAAATAGTGTTCTGGATACCGTTTTGCAAAATTACCGTAAATCACTGTTCTAGACGCCGTTTTGAGGAACTACCGAAAAATACTGTTCTGGATAGCGTTTGAAGTATCACCGTATGTTTAATCTGCAATTACCGTGGGTATTGTTCAGCGTACAGTCACTCCAGCTTACCCGAGGGATTTATTTCTTCAAGCCTAAGGGAGAAAGGGAAATATTCTTCAGACGATAGGATGATTGACAGTCCTATTGCAGGAAACAGCTAATCATCAACGATCTGGAAATTAAATGTCAGACTGAAGTTGCTTCTATAGCAACAGAAGTAAGCTATCATGGTTTAGATCTAAACACTTAACTTTCGTGATGAAAAATTCGCAAAGGTGGTTGAAGTTTGCTGGACCTAGTAAACGCCAATACTGTTTCTCAACCTTTTGTCGAGAAATTTTAAAATTTGCGAATTTTTCCATATAACGGCTTTTTAAAATTAAGGGGATGTTTGGGAAATAGTCGCAAAAGTAGTGCGATGCAATTCATTTTCGACAGCAATTTGCCCTTGAGCCAAAGCGAGTCAGAGTACCAAAATAATCCAAAAAATTACAAACTGTAGGTTAAATACAAATATAAATATGCATAAAAATTTGCAAAAGGAAAACGCTTAAGACACTCACGACATTCCTTCTAAAGAGCAGCGTGCAACTATGTCTCCAATAGCGATCGTCAATAATGATATTTTTAGCTCATGTTCCATCTGGGTCATTCTACAGAGCACACTGAAGTAATAGTGGTGACAGGCAGGAAACGCTTTCAATACACGAAAATGGAAGTCAAAGATCATAATATAGTATTGAATCTAAACATAGGGTGCAATCTCTTTCATTTGGATTTACAGATTTAGATGTTAAAATAATTGTTCCACAATATATATTGGGCACGCAACCAACAAAGGAACGTCAATCGCGGCTACCTTAGCTAAAATGATGCCAACGTGAATGGGCTAAAATAGATCAGGAGAAACGTGATACCTACTGTTGTTTATACCTAGATTATCTGCGGCAGCTACATCCTATCACAAAAAATAAGCCAAAACAAGCATTTTATACGCAAGTTAGACATTCTTCACCGAATTGTCCCGATTTTCGGGATAGTATCAACCTCGGATGCTGTTAGCTAAGCAATATAGTGTCAATGCGATTTCCGCTGTAATAACAAGAATGATGGCCGAATAAGAAACAAATGGTTATGGTGTCATGCAAAGAATGGTAGTGGAGTGTCAAAAACTTCCATAGAACGATGGAGACTTACTTTTGGCCTTAATAGAAAAAACACGGCTAAATAATTGTTTTTTCATTTTGGTGAGGTACAACTTCTCTGATTGTAATTTCAGGAATGCGGAATAAGTGATTTTTGTCCAAGTCCTTTTTCAACGGATTCGATAACTAATCTGTGCTCCATTTAATCTAGTGGGTATAGTGTTGCAGGATAAAAAGGCCATTATCTCTTTAGAAGACATTATAGAAAATCAAGCAATATAGAAATGAATGGCGGCAATTAATGATCGATAAGGACCCGGACTTAATGAGGCACTAGGATCAAAATGGTTTACCCATAATTCGTGGAGCCACTTGCAGATAGCTTACAGCCGTTAATTTCATCAAATAGAAATATAGTAGACAGATATATCTTACTTTTTTACTCATTTAATGCATTCACATACACAAATGTACATCTGCCTAAATATAGTTGTATTAAACATATGGACGTTTATTCATTCGAAGCAACAGTCAGCCAAATAGCGACTCATTTGCAATTAAGCAGCATAAATGAAGTATGAAATGAAATCTTTTAGCGCGCGAGTAAGCTTGGCGCCACTATTTTTAACATTTTTTCTTTTCTTTTTTTGGATTTCAGCGAAAATATAAACATTTAATCCCTATTGACGGCGAGAGTATATTATATTTATCATTGCGTGTGCAGTACCCATATGTAAATTCGATCTGTATGCTTGATCAGAATCGCTTTAAGTTTTTATTCTGTTTGTTAAAATGACAATAACAGAGAAATGTATTACAAATATAAGATCGTTCTTATGGTGCAACAGAAAGAAAGGGATGGGATCGTAATTAAAAATTGAATAAATAAAAACTGTATTATTATTTGTACTGAGAGTGGGTTAATAGCAGACGCAATGGAAGTGTAGAAAATCGATTCGCGGTCTATTTGACTTTGATTGGTGAATAGGAGTGCGGTTTTTTTATGTAGCCATGAATGTGACGTTGCAGACTTACTTAAAGTGGTTAAGTAAGTTAACCAAGTGATAGTTAAATCAAATCCAGATAATTTAAATGGGTATCAAAAAATTCGACCTATTCTTAATAAGAAATCTCCGTTTATTTCTTTTCTTTTTTTTTATTTTCTATATGAAAATGTTTGAATATAAGTTGAAGTGCGATAATGAGTGAACAATTAACTAATACATTTTAAATTTATATTTCGACGTTTTTGTTTTTTATGAGATTTGCATATTTAATACAGAAAAAACAATTAGAAAATATTAGTTAATAACGTTTAACACACACACATATATATATATATACAGTCACCGTTTGTTGCTGCGGTCTTGAAATGATTAGAACGAAGCCTAGCCTTGGTTTACAGAGTTTCATCAAATAAATGCGATGAGTGTGGGCGCAAAGCAATTAACTGTTGATATCTTAAGCCTGTTTGTCTCTTGTGTGGTTTACTGGGTTATATTTAAAAAAACATATATAATAGTAGTGTTGATGATGTTAGTGAAGTTAACGTGTTTATGTTTTCAATTAAACAAAGCAACATTTACGCACATGTGTGCATGCAAATGTTACTTGCCCTCTTCGTAGACATAAGCCTGGGGGATACACCGTCCGCGATCGTCATTTACTAACATTTATTGTATCGTATGCATAAAATTAATAACTAATGGCTGGCGATGTCTGGCAAATGTCTAGCTCAGGTCAATGATATAACACTAGAACATATACGTACACACACACACACACATATATATATATATATATATATATATATATACATATATACTGCATGCATACTAAATATACTAAACACAAACCCATATACTTACTACACGCATGGATATTCGGGCATTAATTAATTTTAATTCTCTTATGAGATGCGAGATAGAAAAAAAGCATATTAAAAAGTAGAACAAAGCGCACACACAATGAGATACAAATAAGCACACGCTGAGGAACATAAAAGAAGTAAAAGAAAAATGTAAGTGAATATTTAAATTTCGTTTTGCACTTCAGGCCGTTAGTCGGTGAAGTTAAGGCTTCTTTCTCATTTTGAATTCATACAACAGCTCGCGCGCGTTGTAAATTTATTCAATTATTAAACTATATGAAGCGTCCGCAGCAGCAGCGACGGGAAACAGCAACACCGGCAGCAACAGCAGTAACTGAAAATGTGTGGCTTTGCTTTGATGTTTACAACTGTTGCATTTTGTTTTTGTCTTTTTTGGTGCAATTGAACAAAAATTTTTACATAAATAATTATTCAAGTTCAAGTTCATCGTCTATATGTATATTATGTGTGTGTGTGTATGTATATATGTATATATGTATATATATATATATATATATATATATATATGTGTGTGTGT
>CCAG010000842.1:0-19996 GCA_001077435.1 Glossina morsitans morsitans | reverse complement strand
CTATGCATCCAAAGTTGTTGTTGGCGTAAGCAAATTTTTGAAAATTATAATTAATTTAATGAATAAAACGAATAAAGTTTATTATAATTAATAATATCAATAAAAAAAGAGTCGTCATAATAAATAAAATAATATATATGCTTAAGTAAAAAAGTAAAACAATAAAAGATATTATTAAATAAAAGTTTATAAAATAAAAAATAAAAAAAATTCAAATCATTAAAGTATATAAAAATCGTGAAGAATTTTTAAGAATGTATTCAAAGGGAAATGAAAAACTTAAATAAATAAATAAAAAATAAAAAAAAATATGTTAATTTATAACTAACATATAAACATTAAATATAATGATACATTCAATAAAAAAAGAAGAAAAAGAATTACAAAAAAAATAAATGAGTAATGAATAAAATATAAAAAATAAAACTACAAAAGAGAAAAGGAATAAGAAGAAAACGCAAATTGAAAAAAAAAAAAGAAAAATATACATATATGTATATATATCGGAAATCAGAAATAGCAAAAACAAAAGTTTAAAAATAAGACACAGAGGACTGTGAACAATTTAAAATAAAATACAAAAGCGGGTATAAAACTAATTATAAGCGAGATAAACAAAAATATTTTCACTATAATATATATATAAAAATTTTAAATTTAAATTTAGTAACAAAAAAAAAAATTTCGTTTTAAATTAAATTAAAACAATAAATAAACTTACACACTGAAAAGGTTGATGGGAAAAATATAAACAATCAGAAGCAGTTTTCAAGCTTGAAATCAAAATTATCAGAATAAGTCTTTAGTGTTCTTTCCAACTTAACCACTTAACAGTCCAGCCAAAGCCCCAGCAAAGTTAGGCAAGCAGGATCTTCTTTACTTAACGTATTGTAAATAGTAACAAAACCGCGCATCAGTCAGTCCATTGTTAACGCTAGGCGATATTTGCCTCGATTTGTATCTCGACCTTGAAAATATTTGTAAAAATTGTACGATTGCATTTATAGTGGGCGCGTGAGTGAACCGGTTAGAACTATTTCGAACTTATAAATACTTACCGTGATCTCTTAAGTATATACAAACGCAACAAATTGTATTGTGCATTAAAGGTAGGCCACTGCATCCATCGATCAAAGCAATTCCTACATCGATCTTTTTGAAGAAACAGCCTTTTACTAATGAAAATATTTTGAGAATTTTGTTCTTTGTTTTCTTGCAATCATACTTGTATTCTTATTTAAGCTATGGCGATAAGCTAAAGGTATACATGGCTAAGATGGAATTTTGTGCCTGATTATTGGCCTTTTATAGACGAATGCATGCATGGACATAGTCAATACGACATTTGCATATATATCTATATGTTATACACACATATATGTTATACACACATATATATATATATATATATATATATATATATATTCTTCTATTTAAGAAGTGTCACCAGACATTTGCTGTTACAAGATGAGATTTCTGATGCCTTTATTCAAGACTGTGGAAAAGTTTCTCAGCCTAAGTCAAACAATCGTTAAAAACGAAAATTTACAACAACAAGACATCAGACATATAGGCATAGCTTAATCGGTTCTTTGTAAATACTTAAGTGTGATGAATAAAATATCGAAATTTCATCCGCCTTTGTGTTCCGTCCTTGCGGTGGTATCTATGCAAAACTTGCAGGCGTTCTATTATTGAAAAGAAGCACAACCTCTGTTAAATGGTTAAGTGGTTATATAAATCGCAAGGAGTCTCAGTATTGTACCAGTACTCAGTATTGTAGTTTTGTAACTTTTCACTTTCTTCACATAATATAAAACAGACAGGATACTGAAACCACCACCACCACTTGTTTTCAATAAGGAAAAATAGGACTTTTTCACTTCAAAAATTTTATTAAATAGTCTGAAATTGAAAATTTTTGAAAATATGTTTTTTTTTTTTTTCATTTTAAACAAACAAATACGAGGAAATAGAAATATTCAATTCTCGCCTTAAGTGCGATAACAATAACTGCCATCCTTAAAAGATGTTATTGCAAGGATTAATAGAAAGCAAAAGCACGAATTCTACAAGATTTTATTTTTGTTTTTTTTTTTTTTGCTTCATTTGGTAGAAACTTAGTGGGGAAGTTCTTTCTGATATTTAATTGATTTTAAGACCTCGTTAATTGTTAAACCAAGGTAATTGAAGAATATCTGTAACCTGGTTTCCTTATTTAGCTTGAGGTCTATTCAAGCATGTTAGCTAAACGTTGGTAAATATTTTTACGTAAAATAAATATAAACTTTTAATTATAAAAGAAAAAGAAAATAAATAGAATATTAGGTTACCGAAGAAGTTTTTGCCTTGAAATAAAAAAGAATAAAAAAAAAAAAAAAAACATAAAACACGAATTAATTCTACAAAACTCACGTTATGTCATGTACGTATGTATATGTAAAGACTGTCTTTTTGCTTTCTATTTCTGACGTGAAAACCTTAACTAGATAAAAATGAGTAAGAAAATTATATTCGGCCGCGACCGAATCCTTTATACTCATCACCGTTTGACACTAAGCAATAATATGTAGACTGAATAGGGAGGGCCTTTGAAAACAGAGATTGTGTTATGCTGCTGTCGTGTCTTTTGACCGATCGGGATCAGTTTCAATACCGAATTTATAATCGATTGCTGCATTTTGGCGTCGAGAAGAACAAACATTGTCGGACGGACATATGGACGAGCACAAATCGCTAAGGAATTTGATACTGATCAAGAATGTATGTAGTTTATCGGGTGTCTGAGCCTTCCTTCTGGGTTTTGCAAACGTCCTGACAAGATGGCTATGCTCCTCATCCTTCTATGATGAGTATCAAAGAATCAAATCGGCTGTAAATACATCGGCTGTACAATTTGCATTCTATTTGTTAAAACAATTCTTCGAAAAATCAAAATTGATTGAATTCTTAATTCATTTCAATTTTGATGACATCTTCACTTTTATACTTGGAGGTTAAATTCTTCCACTGAATAAGCGCTTCTTCCACTTCTTTCAAACATGACGAAAGGACGAGATTTTCTCGATCGAAACTTTAACACGTGGCTGACTTAGTTCTCTATGCCTTGCACAATTACGTTGAAACATTGATTGCACTTTTACTTCACTTTGCTCTCTCAATAAATTGATCGATTGTATCAAGAGATTTGCGGCCTCTCTTCATCACCGTGCTATTGACAACACATTCAAAAAAAAAAAGGAAAAAAATCATTGGATAATGCTCTCTGTTCTGTTTACCAATGATAATATCTATACTTTCGCTCCCAAGAAAAGATCAATTCAATCCACTTACACATCGGAAGGCTATAAATGATGCGCAACTATCAATTTTTATAGATACACGCTGTTCCTAGAACAGTCGGTAAGGGCATACAACACAACAACCGGTTGACGACGCAATTCCTAGTCTATGACCATTCCCTATCTCTTTCTTCCCTCCTTTCTAACCGTACAGAGATCATCCCCTCAGTGATTGGTCATATTATATAATGAAGCACGAAATGAAGAGAACAAAAAGCCCATAGTAAAGTCAAATGACCGAAATTATACGAACTTTTGACGAGCGTCTTTTCACGATTGACGCCATCGAAAAATAATATGATTATAGTTTCACTATAGACAACATCTGTATATCAGTCAGTCCTAAAAATCGTTAAACGATGCGTCATTCATAAGTAGTATTTTCAGTAAACATCTTGAAGACAAAGAAGATTGAAAATTTTACCTATGAGCTATTGCCCCTTGTATAAATACATATAATCTCATAAACTGAAAAATCTTAATTGTAGTAACAAGTATTAACACTTTTTAAACTTTGAAAACAAATAAAAAATTAAATATAGAAAACTTGACCCGCAACCATACTAGTAGCGGGGTAGGCAAGAATCGCGACTAATAAGTTAGCGATCGCGGGTTCAAATTTCAGTGCGGCAGAATTTACTTTCGTCGTACTGATGAACGCTCAGTCAGTAAAGCGATAACACTTACCAACTTACAAACCCACTATTCCTCCTCCTCCCCCTTTCTGTCTATTTCTCTTCCTTCTCTTCTTTCGGACAGCCACCGCGTTGGGTGATGGGTCATATTAAAAAAAAAAAAGACCGGTATGTTGCATGTTTTTGTGACAAACATCTATAGATACAACTGGAGTTTACTTTAATAGAATTTTATTAACCATTACCAGCCGAATGATGAATTTAAGAGACGGGCCCTATGTTCCTTGCAACATGTTGCTAAGGACACTAATCTCCTCTTTTTGACGTAATTAAGCTTTTGAAATCAATTCAAAAAAAGTCCTTGTTTAGCAACGTCTCTTCATCCCTCTCTCTCTTTCTTTCTTTCTCTCTCTCTCTCTCTCTCTCTCTCTCACACACACACACACAGTTTACTTACATGTCCTCGAGTTAAATGCACAGCAAAAAATAGAGAAATAATTCTTTCTTTTTTTTTCATTTTAAAAGCAAAAAAAACAAAAATAAATAAATAAAAAAAAAAAATAAAAAACAATAATGTCAACTCATGATTGTTTGATTGAGTTAGTTAAAAAGAAAAGAAGGCAAATACTTTTTTGGTACCTTATGATATAAAAATTATAGTTTAAATAAAAATTTCCAATTTCAGATAAATCATAAATAAAAGACATAAAGAGAAAAGTGTTTTAATCGAAATTAATATCTTTTTCAACACTCCGTCCATTAGCAATTAATCGAAGAAAGTTTATACGTAAATATTAAAAAAAATGTATTTGAAAAAATTGAAAAAAAAAATTATTCTTAAAAGAAAAAAATTACAAATAAAATGATTAAGAAAAAAAAAAAAACATTTAATATCTGAACATAAAAAGAAAATAAAAAATATATAATAAAATAAAATCACAATAAAGGCTGACAATTAAACTTACTTTAAACTCTTTTAATCACACTGAGGAACGGAAAATATTAAAAAAAAAGCAAAAGATTTAATTACAAGACTTTTTTAAACAATGGGGACATATTTTCCTATTTTTTTTTTTTTTTTTTTTTTCAAGTTCCATAAAGCATACGAAACTAACCAATAAGGATGCATGTTAGGTATAGTAAATGCTTTCTCAAGTGTTCCTATAAATGCCAATTATTTCGAAAATTACAACTCTGCATATATATGTTTGTTGCATTGACATATAATTGACGAACGTATGCAAGAACATTTAAATATAAACCAGTAAGGGCATTAAAGGGGAGCAAGGCCGTCCATTAGATACCCTACATCACTTCGCCTGCTGCAGTTATTTACTCGTTTCGATTAAAATACACGAAAAATTACCCATTATTTTCATCCCAAGGCATACTTTGCATTTTCAAGTCCCCCACCACACACATCAAATGACGTTATCAAGATTCAGTAAACTTGCTAAAAATATTATTATTTTACAGTTCCCGTTATAGAAAAGTGGAAATTAGACTCTCTTCTCGCTAGAACAAAGGCTTGCTTCTCATGATAACCCCCGTATATGTTTGCGGTGTAAAAAAATAGTCCTTTATGATCCAGATTATCTACCGCCGATTTTCCTACTAAGTTACTACAATGGACCAAGTTTTCAAAATGTAATATTGAAAATTATACCTTTTTATGAAATAAAGATTCAATAGCAAGTCAGTCATATGAGAGGGAGTTCAAAAAATTGGCCTAGCCGAGCCAAATTTTCCATGTCAATTTAGAATGTCGAAATAGTATTACTCACCAAGTTTTGCCTGAAATTTTTGAAAAAATTACAATGTATTCCATCTAACAACTTTTTAAAATACAACGTTTTACGGGAACCGGTCGAGAAAATAGACCCATCCGAGCCATTTTCAGTAGCAGTAGCAGTCCGGCCTAGAGTCAAAGCGCGCCCGTGCAACAAATTTCATTAAAATATCTCAATAATTGCGACCCTGTTAAACATAAAATGAAGTGGACAGGCGGACATGCAAGCTTAAATCAACGGTACAATTCAAGTTGACTCTATTTTAAGCTCTTCTGAGTGTTAGGTAAAGTGGTGTAGGGTATAAATATGATTTTGTCTTGGTCCCACTAAATACTCAGGCTCGCTTTCCCGGGATATATTGGCGCAACAACATGCAAAATTCTTTATCTTCTAAATTTATGTTTTTATACCCGATGCTTATCAACTCCTGTACATGATATCACATTTATCAATAGATCTATAAGAAGAACATATATAAGATTAAAAATTTCGATTACAGAACTTTCTTGCATAAATATTAGGTCTACAAATAACTAGGCAATCTTTTTTCATAAAATTCGAATTTATTGAAAAGGAACTTTTTGGAAAGTTTCCACAGTCTACAGTCTGTTGCTTTTTAATAGGTAGCTTGCGTGTGCACATATTAGAAAGCGTTATTGGTTCATTTTCGCACATCCTTAACTTTGCTAAGTTAACTGATTTGCTAAATGTGACTGCGTCGATTTGACCGCTAATCAGATATTTCTGGCGTATAGCCTGCAATTGAAAGAAGTTCTCAGTCCCAAGTTGAATATCACTTTCTGGCTTGCTTTTGCTGGAGACGCATGGACGCATATGAGTTACACCGCTTTTAAGGCAACAATTTGTTGCCGGAAATCTTGCAAAACACTGAACTCACTCACTCACGACCTTTCTTTTTGATTTAATATATTAATATTTTCATATATGTACGAAAATGTCGATATATATATACATAATATATATAATAATAAGATATATGTATATATATATATATATATATATATGCACATAAAGTAACACATATATTTTGACTTAATACTACACATCAGATGGCGCTGTAATCGTCATGCTTTTCCTCATGAATTGCACTTGACATTTATCAAGCAAGAGCTTGATCCCCATCATCGAAGGAAACATTCTTCATCAGCAGTTGCAGCTTGGGAATGCACCTTAACATATTCGTTTATTCGCCTGTCCATATGTGCGGCTGCACAGCTGTATGATATCTGTGGTTAACGTTCTCCCATTCGCAAAACTGAAGATTTCCCCTACAAATTTTCAAAAGAAATTGAAAATGACTCAAACCTTTGAAAGGCCTCGTCTCCCACGCATCTGCTGTTTCTTTGGTACTCATAAAGTACACCCCGCACTACATAAATTTTCATCTTTATTCCGCAAATGGGAAAAATCAACTGCGCTTACCTAGTATCAAAGAGTATAAAAACTTAGCTTTTCTCCTTTTTTTAGTCTTTTTTAAGGTAACACTTATGGGTCCAAAAGATTCGATGACGGCCGAATATAATTTGCTCACATGTTTAATATAATATTCAATTCCGCTGAGATTAAAAGCATAAATTTTTAAGATAAATAATTTGAATGCATTATAAGTCTTCCGAATAAATGAACCGTCTCTCAATGTATGAACGCATCATGATGTGGTTAAAATTCGTTCTCTCTCTCTTTCTCTCTCTCTCTCTTCTCTCTTCTCTCTTCTCTGTTCTCTCTTCTCTCTCTCTCTCTCTATCTTCTCTCTCTCTCTCTCTTCTCTCTCCCTCTCCCTCTCCCTCTCCCTCTCTCTCCCTCTCTCTCCCTCTCTCCCTCTCTCTCTCGCTTGCTCGTAAATTTATGTTCCTTGAAAAATTTCCTGAAAGAATACAATTAGTGATATCCGCAATTATGGAGACCGATTGTCAGGTCCGCTGAACCAGTCAGAAATATTCGACCCCAAAAATAATATTTCTTTCACGCTAAGGCGTCTTAACAAAGGCCGCCAGGTCTTCTTATAATCTTTCAGTTCGTTTATCGTGATCCTTGCGCTGAAAATTTTAAAATATCGGTTCTCAAAGACGTCTTGTGGGTTGCGAAGCCCAATTTACACTTGTATTTAAAAACCTTAAAGTTGATAAGATCTACTAAATGATTAAATATTAAAATTTGCATTTATAGGAATAGTGTAATAACAATTTATTAAAAAAAAATAAAAGAAGAAAACTAATATCCTAACAACTTTTTAACATTGCAGAGAAGATATTTTAATATATAAAAATAAGACTTGAAAAAAGATCTACAAGAACATTTTTTTTTTTTTTTGTTTCTAAAAGTATGAATTTTCTAATATATTTACCAACTTGATGTGATTTCTTAACAAAAAAAAAAAAAAAAAAAAAAGAAAAGAAACAAAAACCGTATAAAAAAAAATTATAATAAGAAGAATGACTTAACAGTATTTAAAGGAGACAAAAATCAGCAACATGTTGCTCAAGACCATTAGCCAAACAATATTATTTACAATAAATACAAAAACAAAAATAATTGAATAAATAAAATTAACATCGGAAGATCTTTGAACCAAATGAGTGTGGATCAACAAAATCAACAACACCAACAGCAGCAGCAACAACAACAACAACAACAACAACAATTAACGGCCATTGAATTAACAATTAAATCGAATAATAATAATAATCTCGGTAATATTGCAACTGAGAGTGAGACAAAAGATATAAAGAAGGAAACGACATCATCGAATACAACAGCATTAGCATTAGCATCAGCATCAGCATCGGCACCAGGACCAGCAACAGCGACAGCAACAGCATTAACAACAGCTGGGGCAGGACCCAGCACGTTAGAAGGTGATCATCAAGTAGAGCAAAAAGATGAGGGACAAATTAATAAGCAAAATGGTCAACATGATTATCTTAATGCTGTAAAACATAATGGCGATCATTTTATGAAAACTATTGAAGAAAATGCGAAAGAGGAAAAAATTAAACATGAAAGAATTGAAGCAACTGAAGAAATCAATAATGATGATGATGATGATGATGATGATGACGATGGTGATGATAATGGTGATGTTGCGACTGGAAAAAGATTAACAATAGTTGATGATCAAACCGATATAAATGCTGCGTGCATTATAAAGACTCCATTAAATAAAACGTTATTGAAAAAATGTAATGGCAACGGTACGGGAAATGGTAATGGAAGTGCACAATCCCTAAATTGTTGTGGCAATCATCACCACCACCACCATCATCATCATCATCATCAGCACTACCAGCAACAGCAGCAACAGCAACAGCAACAGCAACAGCAACAGCAACAGCAACAGCAACAACAACAACAAAAACAACAACAATTAACACAGCAACAAACAGTAGATAATTTTCCAGAAAATTATGACAATTATGAACATGAATTTGCTACGCCAACAACAACAACAACCACAACAACAACAACAACAACAAGCACGACAACACCAGCAACTACATTATCATCATCATTATCAAATGTATCATCATCATCACCATCAACATCACTAGCAACATTGACGTCATTAAATGTTTCAACAACATCGTCGTCATCATCAGCATCCGGAACATTGACATCATCTAATAAATGCCAAAAATGTCAAAATAACAACAACAACATACACTTCAACAATTTCAATTGTTATTATCGTAAAAAATTAACGCGTATGCCATCGTCATTATGTCGTTAGTATTTTACACACATCTAATCGATGATATTATTATCTTCTTTTTTTTTTCCTATTCTCCCAAACCTATTTATATAGCAAAACCTTGATAACAAAAAAAGAACAAAAACGCACGCAATTTACCTAAAAACAAAAAAACAAAACAAGAAAGAGAAAAACATAAGAATAACAACCGAATTGGAAAACTCATATATGTGCAAATTTTCAACAAAATTTTTATTAAAACTTTATATAATTGGCTGAACACATAAAATTTAAGCCCTAAACCTATCCCAGCGTTCACCTAACTCTACTACCATCACTATCGCCAGCAATCAAAAAATCCAATCCAGCACTGTACACAGTCTTCCTTGAAAACTAAAAAGAAAAAAAAAAAAAAAAAAAAAAACAAGAACAACAAAAAGTTTTTTTGGTTATGCATTAACAATTTGATTTCGTTTTTTTTTTTTTTGTAACAAAATTCAAAATTTCCAACAACAACATTTCGAAATTACAACAAAATTATGACATCCATAGGTAAATTGTGCAAAAAATACTCTTTTTAAAAAACTATTTTCCTATTTTTTATTTGAAAACCTTTTCCATTTATTTTCACCATCTTTATGAATTAATTCCTTTACTTAACGTTTTACATATGTAAAAACATTTATATCATTTTTTTTTTAATTATTTAGTTTTTTATTGCCGTTGCATACATAATTCATTTTATTTAACTTTTTCGCTTTTTGTTTTTTTCATCACCACGTAAGGCCTCAGCTGCTGTTTGCTAAAGCATAAGCGAGATATATGGGAAATTAATCCGAATGAAATTCATTATCCAGATCAGTCCGTCTGTCCACTATTTTATTGTGTGTTAAGCACTGGTGATATCTTCAAATACATGGCTTCTTAACAAGAATGAAATTTTGCATCCGAATCAATCCGTCTGTCCGCCCATCTGGGTTTTTACCGTTTCTTAAGCGCTAATCAGAAAATCTTAAAATGCGTGGGTGGGCGTATAAAATCTGCAGCCAAATCGATATGCCACTCCGTCCTATCTTACTGTTTGTTAAGCACTAATGATATCTTCAAATGCATGAATTCTTAACAATATCGAAATCTGCCATCGAATTCGTCCATCCATCCGTCCGTCTGTCCATGAAATCTCTCATTGCTTCTTAAGCACTCGTGATATCGTAAAATACATGGATTCTTAATAAGAATGAAATATGCAACCAAATAAGTCCGTCCATCTATTCAGCCAGGGTTTATATACCGGTCAAAGTGAGTGTAGTAGGGTTTTAGTTTTGTTCCACGGAGCAAATTTCAAACTGAGAAGACTCAACGAATAACAATAAATTTACTAATAAATATTGATAGAACGGATGCAATTAGAATCATTCGACGAGATACCTTTAAGAAATAGTTCCGATCGATTAACCAACACACTAACACCAACAAAATGAAAACTAAATCATTTAACATATAGGTGCAGTGGAGATAGTGGGTCTGCTAGGTTCACTCTGAATTGAATACATCTTCTTTTACCTTTGTGTTTCTATCATGGAAGAATTAAGTACAGTTATATAAGATTTGTCCCCATTCGTTCCGTAAAATCGTGATATATTCATAATCGGGAACCTTAAATTCGCAGTCTCCTTAACTATTTACGTTAGTTAGTTTGTCCAACAATCCGCCAGTCCCACGTTGTTGTCACAAGCTCACAATGGCTAAAAAATAGTAATGATAATCCATCTATGATAAGCAAAAGATTTTTACCTTGAAATCTACGACAGATATTGATCTAGAATTTAATATAAATATTTTGGAAAGCCATTGGTCATTAACAAAGCAAAGTGTATAGACAGTTCCCCTCAGTCAATGAACATGCCTATAATCTAAATGAAGAACTTCTTGTACATATTGTTCGAAATTTTGAAGGAACATTGAGACGCGAATATAATTTTTCTATTTCTAATGATTTTATTTAATTTAATTTTTCCTTTTTTTTTTTTTTTTATTATGCATTTAATTTTTCATTATTAATAGTATTATTATTAATTTTGATTTTATTTTAATTTCTACAACTTATGCTTTATTAGAAAATTAATCTTGCGCTTGATAATGAAAATGGGTCAACTTTTTTTTTTCATTTATTTTTATTTCTATTAAAAATACATGCAAAAGCAATAACAGCAACAGCAACAGCAACAGCAAAAGCAACAACAACACCAACAACAATGTACTTACTATACATAAAATGACAAATAAATAACCAAACATGAAAAAACAAAAACAAATAACCGAAAATAGAAACTGAATGTATTTTTTTTTTGCTTTTTTTCAAATTCATATATGTTCGTATATCACATGCATACAAACACACATAATCATGCATACATGCGCATTTAAGTAAATACCCGCATAATTCTAGCCGGCATTTAACTTGTCAACCAACGTGTGTAGTATTAAGAGAATGTGTGTTCTTCTATCGCTATACATGCATACGTTAAGAGAGCTTAATATTGCATGCATAACAATAAAGGCAGTTCAGTCAGTCACAGTGGTATAAGATGCGAAAATTATTTATCAAAATAAAATAAAATATGAAAAGCAAAATAAATTCGATAAAAAAAAATACATAAATTTTACGCTAAGATACCTTTATATCTAAAGTCAATCGAAGCTTTTCTATCTATGCGCTCATGTAATTAAGTGATCGCTTCTTTTTTTTTTCTTTTGTCATTTTCTACTACTTGTAGTGTATCGCAACCATATCTACAGGATTTTTGTTACATAAAGTAGATATTTCGAGTTAGAACAAGTGAATCCACTATAGTGAGACACAGTTAAATAACGTACAGAGCTTCGCTTAATACAATTGCTGATTTAACGACTTCTCAAGATAAGTTCTGATATTTAAAGTAATGGATAAAGTAGTCCAATCCGTTCATCTCTGGTCTACAACAAGTCAATGTATCAAATTGCGTCAATGCATACCAAAACTTGCTATCTGTAGAATGCATACACGAATACAAGACAGACAGACGGACAACAACTAAGCCTTAATTGATTCTAATTCGAACGGTATTATAAAAGGTGGATCTATCTCAAGTCCTGCCGGACGTTGCATACATACGCACAAACTTAGTATATCTTGATATCAAAGGTAGTGTATAGTATAAAAAAAATTTACTATTCATGCGGATTTTTAGAGGCGTTTTCATGAAAAATTGAAGCACAAATCAATCTCACAGCATTCAGTTTTTTTCTAACTAAAATTCGACTATAGGGGTTAACTGTAGAATTTAAATTTAGGTTTTCTCCCAGTTACTAACTATACTAACCGACGGAATTAGGAAAAAAACGGAATAAGTAATAAAAACACATCACTAAACAAATGCACAAAACTGTAAGTTAAACAATATTTAGTAAAATATGTATTGCGGAAGCCCAAATAATTTAACTGCAAGTTAAGATTATCAGTTAAAAAAACTCTTCGGTCATAAACTTTCAATTAAATTGAACATATTGAAAACCATCCTAAACATAAAAGTACAGGCCTTAGGTTATGTAAAAAAAAAATATTATAAATTTTTGTAAAAACAAAATGGGGACGTGACAGCTTTCAAAAAACAATGGATTTGGCCCCCATTATCGTGCTGCTACAGGTCATGGTTTTGCATCTAGAACAACAAACAAAACATTTCCTAGAAATGCAACTCAAATTGTAGTAAACACAATTTCCGATTTTTTCGATTTTTGAAAATATGTTTTTTTGTTTTTTATTTTGGAAAAAGAACGAATCGGCCACAAAATCGATAAGTTCTCATTTATTGAAAAAAATGTTATCAGAGATGCTTCTTAGGAATTTTGATTCTCCGATAGTAGTTTACATTGTAGGCAATTAGTAGAAACTTGGAGTCGGAGTCAGTAGTATGAGAAACTCGACCGAAAAGAGTTAAATTTGGGATTTAAAAAAAAAATATTGTTTTCCTTAATTACGAGCATCTTTAGAAAATTAACTTTTTAGATCATATAAAATTTTACTCTACCATTCCTTAACTCATTAGCTTACAAGTGAGCCCATGTTCTCCCCAAGTCAAAATTCAATTAAACTCGAGTATTCGTCGAATCAACGGAGGCAATAAATTGGAATTTTACCATAGATAAAATACAAAATTAATCTAATGTGAGCTCTCGGTTACGAAATGAAATGCCACCCAGGGCATGTATGCCTGGCTTGTCGCATAGCTATCCCAGCTATATTCGAAAAATCAAATTCTTAGATCATTTAGATCAATTTATCGGGCCACAATTCTCTTTTTATAATCATTTTATATATTTAAGCGACATCGAACAATATTATCCCTTAAGGTCAAAGTATTTTGTTAATTGTGGGTGTGTCAATCGGACGATAAAAGTTACTTTTGCACTGGCCTTTCATATTGTTAATCTGTAGTTAACATTTATTGATCGATTGATTGATACGCTGATGGGACTTTAAGAAACACTAAATTGGCCTTACAGGGCGTGTAAATTGGTTCGGACTGGTTCGATAAGACAGATTGTAATTATCAAAAACCAAATCAAGGTGTTCCAATACATTTAGAATAACTATCAAGTCATTATTCTGAATCAATTTGCATCGCAGGATATAAAAAACTAGATTCTTACCGTATAAGCGATCATTTTGTGGTGAGAACTTTTATATAGTAAAGGGTTTTGAACAAATTTGTGTTGTTTAGTTTATCATGTTAAGATATAATTATTTTTACAAAAGGAATACGTTATGATCGTAAAAATGATCCGATGTCTAGGTTAAAGTTCGTGATTATATTAAACTTTACGCTTAGATACATGGGCAGGCTTTAAGTTGAACAGATTGGTTATAAGAAAAGTTGAGTTTACCGCAAGTCATTCTAATTGTTACATACATACGAACTTAATAAGCTTTTATCACAGGTGGCGTAAGGTATTAAAATTATGTTTCAGTTTCAAATTATGCTCTGCACTAGCGTTCGATAAACTGACCAGACCTTTTCAAGTCACTGGAAACGTTATCAACCGATTGAACGATCGAAAATTCTGTATAGCTGCGGCTATAAGCCGAATTTAATTGAAATGTGATCTACCTCTTCAGAAATTGAACCTCGACTGTGTTGACTTGATACTCATGCTTCTTGTATCAACAAAACTATGCATTGATTATCACAAACAAGTTACGTCTACCCTGTTGTAAGGAACGGCCTACGAACTCCGAAGAGAGAGAGTACCTGACTTAGAAACCTTTCATATACGTAGCGATAAGTTTCAACTTAGAAAATCGAAGAGAAAATAAGAGTGGGTAACTAAATTGTTCAAAGATTTCTGAAGGCGGAATCATTAAAATACACACGTTGAAGGCAATCGTCCAACCAAGTTAGCCTAATGGCTTTTTAAAGAACTATGTATGAATGATGGACGAGAAAGGCTAACTAGGGCTAAGTTGACAATATCGGAGGTTACTGAAATCTAATCGCACGAATTGAGTTATTGAGAAAGAAAGAAAGGGGACGAAAAGAGGAATTGAAAATTACTCCAGGGACTACAATAGGGATAATAAGGACTAATCTAAATTAGTTTGTTAAGTGTAGAGACCTAAAGTAATAATCATTTTCTTCAGGTTTTACTTATTCAATGGACTTAAATATTATTTGTTTTTTTTTTTTTTATACAAAATTTATTGAATTTTTTATAGGAGAAATGAATGCTTGACAGATAATGATGATATTAATTAGCTGGAAGAGTAATGACTGAAAGAAGAATTTTTATTTTTAATTTTTTTTTTTTTTTTCAATTTTAACTCCGCATACGAAATGTTAATTTATGGTTTAACAAAAAAAAAAAAAAAATAAAAAAAAAAAATTAGATTAATTTAACCTATTTGATGTTCCTATCAGCAACAGTAAATAGAAAGGGATTTTTAAAGAAATATTAGTTTAAATATCTAACAACAATATTACGATTATTTATTTTTAATTAATGCCTATCTGCACAACGATAACCTGCCATTAAGGAACTGGGAGTTTTTTAGAGTTTCCAACCAGAAAAAAGCTGTTAAAATTTTTTGCAAAAACAAAGTAAATAAAGAAACAGAAAAAGAAAAAGAAGAAAAAAGAAAAAAAAAACAATTGTTGAAAACTATATGCAACTTATTATTATTATATTTCCTTTGGTGTTATTTATTTAAAAACGTGTGTAATTGTTTACACACGTTGTAAATTTTTTCTTCGATAAGGTAAAAGGCAATAAAACACATTTCAAGCACTTGAAAAGAAAAGGTCAATGAACTTTTCATATGAGTGGATGGGAAAAAAAATTAAATAAACCATTACACCCAGGTATACATTGATAAGGAAATTAGGTGAAATGTAAACAAGAAAACAGATTACGCGTATAGCTAGCGACGAAAGTATTAATTCCTGATTGCGACTTTATATTTTTTTTTTTTTGTTGTTCCCGGAATATAACATAAAGCTATGCATGCGTTAAGAGTTACACTTTACATGTTATTCACTTATGAGTGCGAAAAAAGTAAAAATTTTAAGCATAAATTAGATATTTTCAGGTAGTTGATAGTTTCAGTTGAAAAACACTGTAGTGGGACACGGCTCACCATTTAATGCACCACTGCACCACTTCAGTTAATGCGGTTCCTATTCCTATAATGACTTTTTAAAGTAGAGCGTTCTACGAGAATGGTTTGATCAGAACCATTTTCAATAGCCTTAGTCCTTGGGTAGTAGAAGAAAACAAAACGCACTGACGGAGAGAGAAGCCTAGATCAACTCAGCAAATGGTTCTGAATCGAACGGTATAATAAAAGGCTATCTATCTCAAGCCTTAATAGATACTGCATACATACTTAATATGCAAATATTTGTTTATCGGACGACGCCGGGAGATATAAGGAAAGGAACCAACGACGTCAAATCATTTTCATTATAAAAATACAAACTGGCGTTACAATCGACTCTTTCTTTTTTAAGCCTGATAAGTGACGATTCTTTATATAGTGCTGAGATTGGCACCTAACGTTGTATGTTTGTTCTGATATATAAAGGAAATACGGACGACCAATATTTGTAAACTTATGCTTTAACGATAACTGGATTTGGTTGTGAAACAAGTGTGTCAAGAAGTAATACATTTATGAAAGCGAATAAAAAGCAATAAAAAGGTTTCTGTTCAGCTTTACATCATCGTACTAATGATTAAATTGGTTTCCAAACCAGGTACCGTATTTGCTCACAGTGCATCAGATGCACCTTGTCACAAATATTCATACAACTTCAGTGTATTCTTCACGTTTGATGCTTCGGATGATGACGGAAAAAGATTTCGATCGAAAGATGAGGCCATTAAAGGGTAGACCATTGTAGCAGCCTAAAAGAAAAAGAGTTTTTTTGTGCATATTTTTCGAATGGAAGGAAAAGTGTAAGCATAATAATGTATGAGGAGTGCATTAGACATAACTAAAAGCATTAGAAAAAAAATTTGCCTTTGAAAAATAGTAAAAAAATGGCAACACCTCAGCTATTCTCTCGAGCAATCTTCTCACATCTTTTATGCAATGAAACGCGTAAAATTTCTCGAAAATATTGAATCGTGCGTAATTGGCGGATATTTGAGTGGAGAAGTGCAATTTTTGCCCAAAAATTACTATTTTATTAATAAAAAATGTGTTAAAAAATCCTATGTATTTCACTAGAGAACGTTGTTTCGAAGATACAGTGGAACAATTCGAATGAGGCAAACGAAAAGTTGTTTGAATTATGGTCCTTGCCGACTTCGAAAAACTCTGTTTCGAGATAAACACATTTAAAGTTTTGACATTTGTTGTGCGTATGTTTTTTATTGCAATAAGTTTTTTATTATTATTTTTTGCTATTACTCTTCGGTTCGACGCCCATAAAACTGCCCTTTGAAGTTCAAATATTCTTCGTCTTTCTCTTTTCTCTAACACTTTATGCTACTGCTTGCTTTTTTTACACCATCTATTAAAGGCCGTTCCGTTTAGAGTCCATTTCAATACGCAAATTGTATGATTGGGTACCAATGTCCAAACCAATGTTCAAAACCTTAATGGTTGTTAGAGTACTGGTCACACCGTCATTAAAATTGCACGCAGACATGTCAGTCTTGATGTCAGTCGCTATGTCCGAGAAATTTTGGTTACGAAAAATCTCGAAACTTCAAGGAAAAAATTGTTGGTGGGCAAAGACTTGCTTTCCACGTATTCTAGAGGATTCAAAGCATCTGAAAAGCGAAAAAAAAAAATCAATTTTTTGAAAAATTTATAATGGTCTACCCTCTTAAAGAAACTGAAACGTATACATATATAAATATATATATTTTAAGAATCTTGACAAATCGTTCTAAAAAAGCTCATTCCTGACACGCGCACATATATATTAACGAATAAAATCGAATTTTACAAAAAATATTTCCTTCTGGCTTAGTTCTAAGAACTGTTGCATGTCGATATATATATAAAAAAATCTTTACAGAAGGTTTATATTATTAGGTGCTTGCATGTATTTTGATCATTTTTTATCTTCAAAATTTATTGAGGAAAGTTCGCGTAATATATATATTAATCGAAATATTTTGCATAATTTTCTGCAAGTTTTTTCCATATTTCTGACAACATGGCGATATCGTGTCGAAGGAACGGTATTGGCTTGGCAGCGATCTCATCATCGACCCATTTTCGCACTTCTTCAGCATTTCAAAACCGCGTGTCAGCCAAGCCATGCTGCCACCATGCGATCTGAACAAGCGGTTATCTATGGTGGGTATGTGTGATGAGTACTATGAGTGCGACAAAATTTTCCATTCGATCTGCAGCAGTGTATTCTTCACACCTCTTGCAACGTGTGGCCGAGCGTTGTCATACAAGAAAATGCCTTTTCACCTGTTTACCGCTGTTGCTGGTCTTTTCTGCAACAATACATCGTTCAATTTCATCGTCAGTCGCTTCAATTCGCAAGGTGGCCACTTTCCTTCCATTGCATGTAAACGTCTAGAAAGAGCTGATTTATCAACTGCTGATCTATTCGAAAGTTTCTTGAATGTTTGAGCTGTGCTCTTGTCCAATAAGTCTGGCACTCCATTATCTTCGAAATTTTTTGATCCTCTAGGTTGTTCTTTGTAATTGACATGAAAATCTGTTTGATGGATTTTGGCAGCAAAATTTCCTCAAATCAAACAACAAAAATAATGATTTTCGAAAATGAAATTTTCAGCGTTGCATGATTAGCGTCTGTGTATACACTGAATAACTCACTAATACGAAATGGGGGGCGTTATTTTATGTATAGTATAGTTCGCAGTCATCGAATTTAACCGTACTTTACTATACTTCATCAATATTCACCAATAGATGTCACTGATCGAAATACATGCAAGCATCTATTAGTATACATACGGTAGCAAACTTCCAAATTCATTGCAGAAGTGATTTACTCGAAAAACTACAACAACTATTAACAAACTGTTGACTTTTTATCGAATGAAAAGCGACAAATTGAAATTTACAGGAAATCAAACTTGAAATAATTCTCAGGCCTAATGAATCGATGTCATTAGCTAACTGCCGTAGTTTTTTAATAATTTTCTTATTATTTCGAAATATTTTCACGCAAAAAAAAAAAAAAAAAAAAAAGAGACAAGAAACGTTTATTTTAATTATATTCTCAAGCAAGAAACACAAAAATGTGAAAAAATGCCAACTCATCTAAATTAAACGACTCTACAATTGAGGTAAGTGTGCGCACAAAAGTCATATTAAAAAAATAAAAATTCTCTTGTGCAAATAGCCGAACCGACCTACACCAACCGCATGCATATTGTATAAATTTCTATACAAGTGACGTTTTTTAATCTACAAAAATTATATATATGAACGCAATAAACACAAAAAAAAACAATTTTACAAAAATTATCAAATCAAGCATATGCATAAGCACTAAGAATATGTATAGATATCGGCAACGATGGAGCCTATAATCCAAATATCAATCAGAGAAAAATGCGTTTTCTAAGAGAAACTAATAAACGAAACCTCGGTAGATAGCGACTATATATATTAACAGCAAAAAGCAGAAAGAGGAAAAAAGCCCAAACTCCTTCCGAATCCTTTTCGAAAGACAAATATATGAATAAATGAAGTGATTTGCCAGAAAAGAAGATCCAAGAAAATGAAGCTTACTTCTAAAAGAGAAGATAACCTATATAGGTACATAAGAGAGCAGAGAATTAAAGCGTAGTAAAGCCTACGACTTATTAAAGCGTATGAGTCAGAAAAGTTTCTGCAGTGAACTCAATGGGTGACTGAGTCTCTAAAGTATATGAGAATTTCGTGATAGTAAGAATTAGAAATAAAATTTTAATTAACAAAGAAAATGGCTTGTTTTTTTTTTTTTCATGTACATTTAACAAAAGTTTAAAATGATGTATCAT
>CCAG010000841.1:0-11550 GCA_001077435.1 Glossina morsitans morsitans | reverse complement strand
AATATATATACATATATATATATATATATATATATATAAAGAAGACTAGCTTTATAAGGGAATAAGAAAACAATAATGTTTATGGTCGAATTTTGAATGCGCTGCATCTGATGAATGAATATATAACAACTAAGTAAATTGAATCTTTTATACTCGAAACTCGTATCTTATAAAAAAAAAAAAAAACTCCAAAAAAATTAAATTTCGCTAATCTGTAATATAAAGGGGGCGTAACCAATTTTTTCGTACAAGCACTGCACTATTTGTTATAACGTAGCAGTAATAAATAAAAAACCAAACCAGAAGGGAGAAATATTCTTAGTTTATGTTGTTGACACGTACGCGTGTCCTTTGATTGTTTTGGTCAATTTTTTTCTCTATCAACATACATACCGAAATTTCTAATACTTTTGCAAAGTTTAAGACTTATATCTCCATTTTTTTAACAGAAAGAATGTTGACCATTGTCAGACGTAGAGACAGACGTTTTAGAATTTGAATAAATCCCGCTTCGACAAAAGCTATGTATATTCGCGGTTTGGTGAAGAATACCAAATCGGGAATTTTGACCATATAAGTGAAACGAACATAAATGCGGGTTTCGTCTTAAAATCGAAAAACGATTTTTTTGCGTTGCAAAAATTTTGGTATACATTTCGGACTGTTACGAACCTCAGCCTGGCAGCCTCACTACGGGCGTTGATTCCATTTGTTACAAAAGTTACTTTCTCAAATATTTATGCATATATTTATTTGTTTTTTTTTTTTTTTTAATTTTTATTTTATTATTTTATTTTATTTGTTTCCTTTTTTTAATATACGAAAAAATTTTAAAACGCAAATGATTAATGACGCGTTTAAGCAAACACTATTTTTTATACACAGCAGAAAGAAACAATGGAGTTAATTTATTGAATGGAACGATTCACTTTTGAACAACGGGTATCTGCACAATAAATATTAAGTAAAAATTTGATCGAAATAGATTGAAATTATTAAATTAAATTAATTTAAACTTTATCGCATCTAAAGGACATGAAAGATTCGTTAGCCAGTTAAGCAAAAAGCTCTTTGGTTACATTTATTGTAATCTTTCCTTAAAAATTGGCCTTTCTTGTCTTTTCTTTCTTTGTTGCATTTTTATTTTATTTTTTATTTATTTTTTTTATTTATTATTTTATTTTTTATTTATTTAGTTATTTAATTATTTATTAATTTATTTATTTATTTATTTTTTTTTTTTTTTAAGTAAATTTACTTATGCAAGACATACTACTACCAATAATATTGAAATAAAACAAAAAGAAAAAAGAAATGATGATAAAAAAGAAGAAATATATTATTGGCCTATATTCTGTATGCATATATATATATATATACATATATGCACAGATATGCGTATATGTATATACATATATTTCTACGTATGTTCCTACAACACTTATGAATAAGTAATGCCAAAAAATCTACACTCATGTATAAACAAAAATATAAGCGAAACTTCCGCATTTACTTTAGCAAGCAACAACCAACAGCAGCAGAGGTCGTACAAGCGTACATTTATATATATATATATTTATACGCATACACGCATACACAGATACCTATAAAGACTCAAACGCTTGCACTTAATAAGTGCTCCCTAAACATATGTTGAGATTTTATATTTCTTCTCCTTCTCCACACAAACACACGCACGCACGCATTCACAGCCACATGCTTGCTTTTTCTTCGCATTAAATAAGCAACGTTTCGTATCCTACAATATCGTATAGTTACAGCATATTGGAGAGAATGTGCTTCTTCACGTATATGGATATATATATATATATATATATATACATATATGCATATATGTACGTATGTATTTATGCATGTATGTGTGTTTGTATATATATATATATATATATATATATTTATGTGAACATACGTGTGCGTGTGTGTGTGTATGTGTTTAGGCCAATTTATGATTTTAACGAAAATAAAAGAAAAGAAAAAGCAAAACGACAACAACAACAACAACAACGACAAGAAAAAGGTAAATGTTTCCTTCACCTTTTATTTTCTTTACAGATCATTGAACTACAACTACAACAGCAATATTTTGTAGTTCTACATAGCTTTGAGTTTTCGTTGTTGTTGTTGTTTTTTATTTTTTATTTTTTCTTTTTTGTAGTTTCTTTTGTACATATATAAGGAGGGAGTGAACTCTTCGCAATATCCTAGCAAAGTGTTGCAGGTTATTTTCATAAACTGTTATTACGTTCCATACTGTTGGGTCATTGAATGTTTAAGTATAGATGCATATATAATAATATAAGTATGTAAAGCAAGCCTTTTTTCTTCTTTATATATATTTAAGAATTTTCACATTTTGACACAGATTTTTGATAGGAAACAACACGCGATGAAATAATTTAATTAAGTCAGGAATATAAGGAAGCCAAAGAGGTAGAAAGGGGGTTACGTATGGCACACTGTTTGATTCTTTCACTTTACGTCAACAAGCTTGTAACGTGAAAAAATGTTCACAAATACTCAAAGGTCCAGGCCTAGTGACTCAGTTTTTGCTGAACTCGAACTTTATGCTGCCAGTCTTCCCTTTCCCCGTTTTGTTTTTTTTTTTATTGGAAGAACGCAAAATACGTTATAATATTTTTTTATATTTTTCTTCTCCGAAGCTTCAAGAGATGTATCCGAAATTTCATCTGTGCTTGTATATTTTGAAATTTTCCAAATTCACTATAATTAAAAGGCGGAAAATTTTTGAAATTTTCATTTACAGTTTATGTGCTACCTCTTAAATGGGTTATGCAGATCAAAACTGTACAGAAAAACTTAACACATACCGGGAGTTAGTTGATAGCGTCATTAATTTAAAATCCGCTTAGTGTCATCTAAAGTCTAACTAAATAATATGTCTCATGTTGCATATTGTTTGTGGTCCCGTATTGGTCCGATAAGATAAATTTCATCAGTGGGGAAGAAATATTGAAAGGAAGCCACAAATTCATTGTCCTCCAAAAAGTCTTCTCAATCGTAAATGATTCACTTTATCCAAGAAATTGCAATAAATGTATTGATTACGCCGCTTTCCAATAGATGACTTTCGCCCATGACGTGGTGGAAATAAACAAATGCTTGGGTGCTTGTCAACATAACCCAACCGAAATATGAGTCGAATTGTGTTCGCATCGTAAAGTTGTTCTTGATTGAAAATGTCAGTTTACGAACCAAAGTCTCGTCATTTGGGAGAGATTTGAATTTTTATGAAGAAATCTGTGGCCAGGACTCATTGAATGCTTTCAAATACTATGCGCGAGACTGTTATTAGTGAAAGGACCTGTACAGTTGTATTGCTTCAAGAACGATGATTTCGATATCGAAGTTTCAATTGGTGGGACTAACTGGGCGCAGTTGTATTATGAGCTGCTAAGACACTTCTGAAACTATCGCAGGCGATCTGTAATGAAAGCTATTAATGCGTTTACTTGGAAACGCTAAATGGGAAGTCCTACCCTATCTGTCCTATTCTCTGGACATTGTTCGCTTCGACTATCAACTATTTTGATCAATGGCACAAAATGGTCTTTTTGACCAGCACTCCCAGTCTAATGAAGCAGCCAAAAGGGAACAATGGTTTGAGTAAAAAATGTATAATTTTTTATAACCAATCCTCGAATGCCGAGGAAAAAAAATGGCGGAAGCAAAATTATACATCTAATATAAGACATGCTTGTCAACACTATTTACACTTAGCGGATAAAAGAAGTACATAAAAATTCTTAATCCTTTGTTTTAGAGAAATTAAAAGCAACTGAAAATTTTTTTCCCGCCTCTTGTGGAAGTGTTCAAATTAAGCCAAATCGAAAAAATGAAGCCCATAAACACAACAACAAACAACGTTATCAAGATCTTAACGAATTGACAATTCTCTTTAATGATGATATAGAGAAGGTACTAAAAATGTCAAACCAAGTAGTTGTTTGTTCGCTCTGCCACCTTGCATCTTCATTCACATACAATCGGTAAAAAAAAGTGGATCCAAGAAATTTTATGAAAGAAAAACTGTAAAGAATGTTCAGAATGTGTTCAGAATGTGTTTATTGCATGTATATATATGTATATATACATGTATATATATATATATTTATTTTTTATATACTTTATGTTGAATTTTATGTAATTTATTTTACATATTTAATATTTTTTGCGTATAAACATTTATATGTAATTTTTATATTCATCAACGAAAGTTGATGGGTATACACATTTTGTCAAAATGTTTGCAACGCCAGCGCAAAGTACATAGAAACTGATCAGCATCAAATTCTGAATTGCTTCAAACATGTCGGTCTGTCAGCCAGGGTGTCTGCCCGTCTGTGGAATGTCTGTTGTGAACATTCTTCTGACTGCAAAAGTGAAGCCGACGACTACAGCGTTGACACAAACATTGCAAGTTCTTACTCGCACGTTGGTGTTAAAAATGGGCTAAATCGGTTAAAGGACAAGCTTACAGTACTTTGTAAAGTGAGAAGGCCTCTGTTTTTCAAAGGGAATAAAAAATTGATTTTTCCATCATTATTCAATTGGAACACATATACTAAGGTCGATGCTGTAGTAGCTGTACAAAAATTCAAAAACTTGATCACGCCTACCAAATATTAGGTCATATTCAAATTTCTCCCTCCTATATATCGCGCAACACTCACCTGATTGTCTCAAACAGAAATGTGCTTAAAAAATGACATCTTAGCTTACATTTTTTGTGAAAATAGTTTTCTAATTCTTTGCTCGTGTAAAAAGTTATATTGATTGGGAAATGAATACAATATCGGAAGATATACCCTATGTGATGCTTTTTTACTATAAAAAAGGGGAAAACGCTGCAGTAAAAAATTTTACTTCAAGTGCACGATGCATACATTCTTAGCCATTGTTAAAGTCGAAATGAACCGAAGCATGTTGGTCTGTTCGTGTGTACATCTGTTCCACTGACCAGTCATGTAGTATCTGTGTAAAACTTTCTCGCCCTAGCGAAAATGAAGATATCGCCTACAAATTTGCAAAAACATTTGGAAGCGATGTAAAGTTTTTAAAGAAAATATTAGCCACGCCTAGGTCACATTATAGAGAAAAACTTAGTTATTTTACCTCTTTTATCTTTTTTAGGATAACGGTGATGGGTATAAAAGGTACGGTCACGACCGGATGTAACTTCCTTAATTGTTTTTAATTTGTACACGTCTGGAAATGTCCCATTATTGTACCCTACACCACTTGTGAGACAAGGATATACTAAGTTTGTGCGGCGCTATGCAACGCCCAAAAGGACTTGAGATAAGCCCGTCTTTTATTATACCGATCGATTAAGTATCACTCTCTGCATCGATGCAAGTTTTCCTGCACGTCTGTCCATCTTGTGTTTGGCCTGCAAATCGCAAAATTTTAAGATATTTTATTGAAATTTGATACACAGAAGTACTTCGGCTCTAAGGCGTGCTCCGATAGGTCTGAAATTTATTGCGGGGGACCATCTGTATAATATGAAAAAATGGATAACAAGCCTTGGGCAATATGTCAAGATCTGGCGAAATGTATAAAATATTTTAAACATATTTATATGCAACATATTCTGTAACCTATACCACTTGCAGTACACGGGTGTATGAAGTATGTAAGGATGTATTCAACATACAGAAGAATTTAATATAAGTCTATCCTTTATTACTCCGATCGATTCAGAATCACTTTCTGAATCAAAGATTTAAGCTTATCTGTCCGTCTGTTCGTTTTGTACTCAACATACGAGTCCCAATTTTTAACATAATTTGATAAAATTTAGTTAACCGACATGCTTTAGCCCCAGGACGAATACTATTGAAAGTGGTTCAGATCGGACGACTTCTTCAACCACTTCGCATACGAAGCCTTATTGTGAAAAGCCGCTATATGAATAACTGCAGGGTGTTGTAGGGTATCTAACGCTGATTTTACTTATTTTAGTTTACTTGTGTTCGCTGTGCACATAGAATCGTCTCATTTCTATATTTTTATTTTTAACATTTGCACAATATAAACGTCCTTTCCATACTTCTAGTCGCATTTATTAGTTCGCAACTTATCACAAATATTATTAAGAATCCATTAAGAGACAAGTAAAAAACTCTGCTGTCCTTTCTCCAAGCTTTTCAGCGGCTCTTTGCACTTTTTACATTTTCCTTTGGAATCCTGGGCTTAAAGACGTGCCCTAAGGCGAGCATAGTTTCTGTCTTAATTCCTTCATTTATTTCTTTTTTAATTAACATTCTTTTTTTTTACACCTGGGCTGAAAATATTTCACCATAAAAACTGACCTTTACTAAGAATTTTATGGTTGTTATTCATTATTATTAATATATATTTGATTTCACCTTCTGTGTGTTCTGCGGTTGTTATGTTTATTTTCTTCAAACACATACCTGAAACAGTTTTGTTTTTCAATTGTGTTTTTGTTATCTGTTTTTTTTTTTTTTTTTTTTAATTTTTATGCTCGTTTTTTTCTTCGCACATAATTTGTGTTTTTAAAGCTTACTTCCGTACAAGTTTTTTTTTTCTCTCTCTCGAAAACTTCATTTTTAATGAATCTACAATAAGCAACAACAAAAAATAAAAAATAAAATAAAAGCATTTCGAAGTCTATAGTTTAGCTGCTTAGCTATATGCATTTTTATATAGAAACATGTGAAAAAAAAAAACAATAAAATAAATAATAATAATAAAAAAAAGAAAAAAAAATTTGCATTTAATATTGTTTTCCTGTTGACCTCTAAACAAATAAAAATATTATAGACTAAATCATACATTTAACAAAATAATAACATTAGCAACATTCCAAAGCATCAGACTCTGGAAAATATAACATAGAGACTATAGAAAAAAAATCGCATAGCTTAAGAATGTCCGCTACGCATGCCTAACTGAATATCGCGCAAAATTTCCTTTTAAGAATTTTGATATATTGAAGATGATTTTGGGCAAATGCACTCATGCACAAAATTATTCTAAAACAAATCAATCAAAAAAGTTGCAAAAAAAAGGAAAACCGTTAGCGCATAATTGTTTTAAATTTTCCTTCGAATTTTTTTGAAACATATTAAACTGCTGTACGTCCCAGCATTAAGTTGACACTAAATGACTGTAATTGAAAGATGGCATCATCAGATAATTGTCTTTCCCATGCTATACTTTATTATGTAACTAAAATAATATTATTTCGACGAAAAAGAAAACGAAAAGAAGATAAGCAGACTTAGCCCAGATAATGCATATTTTAAGTAATATTTTAATTAAGTATTAATTTTTTATTACACTTATGACGGGTCTGAATAATTCATATGAATAAACCATTGAAGTAAAAATAACACAAGACACAAAGCGTGGACTTTTTCAACTATTTCGATTTTATATTGGAGTATGAGAGAAAGTTGTGTCTATATATGTGTATATGTGTGTGTAAATATTTATGAATAGTATCAGTTGTTATCTCAGTTTTTCTCACATTTTTCTTATCTATTGATAATTTTCAGGAATTATGACACTGAGCCGTGGCCCGTACAGCGAGCTCGATAAAATGAGCCTCTTTCAAGATCTAAAACTGAAACGACGCAAAATTGACTCAAGATGCAGCAGTGATGGTGAATCTGTAGCCGAAACCTCCACTTCGTCACCCGATCTCTTAGCACCGATGTCACCGAAAATGTGTGATAGCGGTGGAGGTGGTAGTGCCGGTAGCGGTGGAGGACCCGGTATTAGTAGCGGCGGAACTGTTGTGGCTGCTTCCCTGCCCATGACTACTTTGGCGGCCACCTCTTCAGTTACCACGACAACTTCAACTGCTTGCTCGGGCGCCATATTACAAGAGAAAACGCAACAACAGGTATCTGCTGAAGTGGTGGTGGCCACTGCTAAGGCGGTAGCGTTAGCGGTAGCAGCTAAAAGTGAACAAGCCCAACAACAGAAACAACAAGAACAGACTGATTTTCATACATCGTGTGGTGCAGTGACGGCGACGGCAGCAGCAGCCTCCACAATGATGTCTCCTCCACCACCGGTACGAACTTCACCGGCCGTCAGTTCTGATCTCGACACCATGAGCTCCATGGAGCGAAGAACGCCGAACAGCGCTAGGGCCACTCCTACGCCACCTCATAACAACGGCAATGCCAGCAGCAGTAGTACTAGTAACGGGGGTGGCAGTAGCAGCAGTAGAGCCTCACCTGACTTTATAGATGAGAAAATTGCAACAGCATCCGCTTCTTCACTAATGCCCTCAAATGGCTTACCTACGAATGTTGGTAACACTTCTGCAATCTCAGCAACAAGTAGTGGTGGTAGCATGAGTGTGATACGTTCGGTTAAGGAAGAACGAATTTTGGCATCCCCCACGCGTATGTTGTCTTACCAACAGCAACAACAAAATGCTACTGCTGTAGCTGCAACTATGAAAGGGCCTACACAATCGCAACAGCATGTCACAGTGTTGGTGACACCTTCCCGTATTAAGTCTGAACCTACCCAAGCGCCCCATTCGCCATATTCCTCTGCCACAACTGGATCTGCCTCTGCCGCATCCAGAAACTCTCCATCTCCTCTACCTGGTGTATCCTCTAATCCTTCTACAACTCACATGCACCAACCACCAGCCCCGCAACCTCATCACACACCTGCAGCAGCTCCAGCACCGCCCATTGTCACAACTCATCATTTGCATCAGCAGCTTACTCAACCTCAAATGCGTAAAAGTAGTCCACCTACGGACTTACAACTGCCGCCACAACATCACCATCTACTCAGTCAATCCATGCAACAACTTACGCAGCAACAACAATTACAGTTGTTGCAGCAAGCAGCCGCTATGTCGCGACAGAATATGCCAGGTGCTCGAGAGTTGTCGCCCAGCGCTTCCATGTCACCAAGTTCAAGGCATTCATCGTCTCAATCGCCGCAACAGCAGCATTTAATGCCGCAACAAATGACGGGCGGTCACAACGTACGTATTAAAAAAGAACCCACATCACTGCAAAATCATTCGGGAAATTTTGGCCCCAATGTCAGTGCCGGCCAACGGCACCACTCTCCGCATCACTTTATGCAACAACAGCCAGCAACTTCTCCTCAACAAAGTTCTTCGGCACCAGCACCACCACCACAATTACCTGCCCAGGCTTTAGGCAATATGGCCCAAGCTCTAATGCATCCCGCTTCCTTGCAATCTTTGAGGCATCCCAATCGAGATGCCGCAATTTTATTTCGTGTAAAAAACGAGGTGCAACAGCAGGTGGCTGCAGCCGCAGCCGCGGCAGCAGGCTTACCACAACTAATGCAACCGGGGGCAGCCGCTGTTGCAGCTGCTGCAGCTCAACGCATGGTGTGGGTATCTAATGCTCGTATAAATGGGGTGAAACCTGAAGTTATTGGCGGTCCGTTGAGTAGCATACGTCCAGGAGGACCAGGACAATCTCCGTCGCCACATCATTCCTCTTCCTCAACTTCATCCTCTCAACTATCACCGCAAACACCCTCGCAAACACCGCCCCGAGGTACACCCACTGTCATTATGGGAGAGAGTTGTGGTGTGCGAACCATGGTGTGGGGATATGAACCGGCGCCACCTTGCTCCGGATCAGCAGCAAGTCCATCACCAAATCCCCATCATCTACAAACAAATCAGCAATCTAATCAACACCAAACCCATGGGCAAAGTGGGCCCGGAAATGTTAATAGTGGTGTTATGGGTACTGGAAGTGCGGGACCAAATCCTTCACACCATACAACACAGTCATCTCTAAATCCGGGTTCGTCACCCTCAGCAGGATCTCTTACGCCGACACACACTCCCGGGCCTTCCCCGCAAAATAATGAAGAAGCGGCACAGTTATTGCTTTCGCTAGGTCAAACAAGAATACAAGATGTCCGCAATCGACCACCGCATACGTTTCGTACACCGCATGCTTTGAATATGGAACGTCTCTGGGCTGGAGACTATTCACAATTACCACCGGGACAATTGCATGCCTTGAATTTGAGTGCTGCTCAACAGCCTTGGGGATCGTCAGCAGGTGGATCAAATACCACAGGTTTGTCGCGAGGTCTCGATGTTTCTCATGATCCTACAGATGAAGATGATCAACCGTTAGTATGCATGATATGCGAGGATAAAGCAACTGGCTTACATTATGGCATCATAACATGTGAAGGGTAAGTAGGACGATGTGAAGAATAAATTGTTCATTTTGTGTATCTTCTTTCTATGGCAACACAGTTGTAAAGGATTCTTCAAGAGGACCGTGCAAAATCGACGCGTCTACACATGTGTAGCAGATGGGACGTGTGAAATAACCAAAGCTCAACGTAACCGTTGTCAGTATTGTCGTTTCAAAAAATGTATTGAACAAGGGATGGTACTACAAGGTAAGTTACTGTTGCTGCAACAAGAACCAATGGCTGATTATGTGGTCAATGTTTTTAGCGGTGCGTGAAGATCGTATGCCTGGAGGTCGGAATAGTGGCGCCGTCTACAATCTTTATAAGGTCAAGTATAAAAAGCATAAGAAGAACAAACAACAACAGCAACAGCAGCAGCAACAACAACAGCAACAAATGCATAACCCCCATCACCAGCATCAACAAACGTGTCACAGCCACACAGGACAACTTTCACCCCATCACCACCAAACGCATATTTTTACACCACAACAACAACAACAATTGCAACAGCAACAATTTGCGGCTGCTGTCGCTGCTGCCGCCCATCAACAGCAAAGTAAATTGTTGGGTGAAATGAAACCCATGTTTCTCAGTAAAGAGCAGCAACAAACCATGCACTCGCCTCACCACCACCAGCAAACAAGTTCTACACTGGGACCACCACCAGCGAGTGCACCAGCACATCATGCTTTTGCAGCAGCTGCGGCCGTTGGAAGTGGTAGCTTACACAGTCCACTCTCAGCCTCCTCGTCTCCACATACTAACCAACCTCTTCACCATGCAGCGCCACCCCAACCGCCTCCACAACAACACGTGCCTCGTCCACAAGGTTCGCCAGGAGCAACGCAAAGGCCGAGCACGCCTTTAGAGACTGCCATTAAGTTACCCTCGCACCTAGTTAACGGTACCATACTGAAGACTGCCCTGACTAATCCTAGCGAAATTGTGCACCTGAGACATCGTCTAGATTCGGCGGTAAGCTCTTCGAAGGATCGCATTATCACATATGATCACGCGATCGCCATGATACAAACTTTAATAGACTGTGACGCCATGGAGGATATAGCCACATTGCCACACTTTTCGGAGTTTCTTGAAGACAAATCCGAAATCAGTGAGAAACTGTGCAATATTGGCGACTCCATCGTCCATAAATTGGTTTCGTGGACCAAGAAGTTGCCTTTCTATTTAGAAATACCCGTAGAAATACATACAAAACTTTTGACCGACAAATGGCATGAGATACTGATACTGACGACCGCAGCTTACCAAGCTTTACACGGTAAACGTCATAGTGGAACA